>ML675631.1:17005100-17063809 GCA_007922155.1 Mesoclemmys tuberculata
TGTGTGTCTAATGTGTTCTTTAAAACCTCCAAGGATGAGGATTCCACCAACTGCCTTGGAAGCCACTTTCAATGCTTAAAAAATCCTTACAGCTAGAAAGTTTTTCTTAATATCTAACCTAAGTTTCCCCACTTCAGTTTAAACAGATTACTACTTGTCTTATCTTCAGTAGACATACAGAACAATTTATCATAGTTCTCTTTTTATAACAGCCTTAACGTATTAAAGACTATTATCAGGTCTCCTCTGTTTTCTTTTCTCAAGACTAACTATGCCCAGTTTTGTTTAACCTTTCCTCACAGGTCAGGTTTTCCAAATCTTTTTCATTTTTGTTGCTCTCCTCTGGACTGTCTCTAATTTGTCCACATCTTTCCTAAAGTGTGATGCCCAGCAATGGATGTAGTACTCGAGCTGAGACCTCACTATGGCTGAGTAGAGCAGAACAATTATGTCCCACGTTTGATATAGGTCACTCTTGTTAATACACCCTAAATGACATTAGCCTTTTTTGCACATTGTTGACTATGTTCAATTTCTGATCCACTGTAAATCTCCATGTTCTTTTCAGCAGTGCTGCTGCTTAGGCAGTTATTCCCCATTTTGCTGTTTTGCATTTGATTTTTTTTCTTCCTAAGTGTATTGCTCTGCATTTGTCTATACTGAATTTCATCTAATTGATTTCAGACAAGTTTGAACTCTAGTTCTGTCCTCCAAAGTCCTTTCAACATCTCCCATCTTGGTGTCCTCCATAAATTTTATAAGCATACCCTCCACTCCATTATCCAAACCATTAATGAAAATATTGAATAGTAACCTGAGACACAGGACAGACCCCTGCAGTACCGCACTAGATATGCCCTCCCAGTTTGACAGAAAACCATTGATAATTAGGCTCTGAATATGGTCTTTCAAACAGTTTTGTATCCACCTTGTAGTAATTTCATTAATTTCACTAACTGTGATTTTATCACTATTACACTCATCCTCCTTTCCTCCTTTATCTTGTTTTGTTATACCCTTTTTTTCATCTATGCTTAAATTAGATTGTATATTCTTTTGGGAAGGGCTGGGCTTTACTTTATATTTCTACAGCAACTAGCACAACAGGTCTCCAGATACTGAATATGGAAAGGACAGATCCATGACTATGTATTCTCTACATTTCTGAAACATCCATCACTACGGTATTCATAAATTCAAAGATTTTTAAGGCCAAAAGGGACATTAGCTCTTCCAGTCTGAACTCCTATATAACACAAGCCAGAGACTGCACCCAGTTAGCCCTGTTTTGTGTTCGACTAACACGTATCTTCCAGTAAGGCATACAGTCTCCAACACAAGATGGACAATCTTCCACTTTGCTTCCTAACCTACTCCATATGTGCCTGTATCTAGGCTGCAAGTAGAGAAGAGATAGTTGACAATATCATTTTGGGTTGGCACACAGAAAAAATCTGCCCTCAACTCTTAGTTTATAGTAAGGTGAAGGATTCCAGCAGCCCTGAAATCGATGACTGAGCCATCTTTAACAGAGCCATCCTTGTGCGCACATCGAAAGGTTATGCTGGCAAATGGAAGAATTCATCTGGCTCAAGCTGAAACTCATCCTTCCAGCATCACTTCTTGCATGCTAAGTATTTAAAAACTTAGTTTCCAAGGAGGTCTAATTCTGTTTTTAATGTTAAATTGTTTCATTATGTGGATAAAAGAGGATCTATTTGTAAGAAAGTATCTTGGGGTACAGCTCTGTGGGTTCAAAATAAAATTTTAATCGTTTCTGACAATTATGTATTGCGAACCAAGTATTCTATTTCTTAACGCTTCTATCTGTCTGTTTACCACTTTACCAAGGGCATCTACATGAATTCCAGTCCGCAGACTTTTCTCTCAGTGAGAGAGAAACACTAGATTTTGTATACATTTAGCTGTGTATTTGACAAGTGAATGTTGTTACAGCTTTCAAAAGAGTCTCTACTTTTTGTTGTTTTATTTCAGTAAGTCTTGGTATTGTAGACACAACCTCAGCCACATTTATGGCACCTACAATTTTCATTTTAGCAGCCTACTGAAGTTAAACGTTTTCATGACAACTTTATTAAACTTTGTTAAAAACTCTGATACTCCACACAGGTCCAACAAGACCTTGATCGTTTATACTCTAAATTAAAAAGTCAAGTGGATCAATTCACTATTCCACCTCCCAGCCTTGCCCCTACTTTGATCCCTATCATTGCTGAATGCCCTCAGCTTGTTTGGCATGAGCCAGAACATAAGCAAGTGGTCTTGGTTATAGACCAATCATTTGCGCAATGTGCACTCTGATGTGTAGAGAGGGGAATTGCTAATCACCTGGTATGTCTGCATATGCAAAACGAATGGGACCACATATCTATAGTTCCTGCCTCTGAGATTCTTTCCAGACCCTAAGAGATGTCTTTCTCCCCACTGAAGCCGCATCTGAGGTACTCAGTCTAACACTACTCTCCTGACGATTCTCGCTCTGCCTTTTCGTTTTAAGTATGAATAATCTTATGAAGCCATTGGTACAATTAATGTGAGTAAAGTTACATACCTGCTGATGAGTTTGAAGGATCAGGGCCTTAACTTTCAATATATGTATTCCCTCCTCCCCCCTATAACTGTCCTATAAAATTCCAATAAAACACCTTAACAGGAGTAACGTTTTAAAAGATGCGGAGGGGTAGCCGTGTTAGTCTGTATCCAGCAAAAACAACGAGAGTCCTGTAGCACCTTAGACTAACAAATTTCTGCGGGCATAAGATTTCATGGGCTGCAACCCACTTTGTCAGATGAAGATGCATCTGACGCAGTGGGTTGCAGCCCACGAAAGCTTATGCCTGCAGAAATTTGTTAGTCTTTAGGGTGCTGCAGGACTCTCATTATTTTCAAAGATGGTGTTTATAATTTAATCTAAAATTTCAATAGCACAAATTTTCCCATTTCTTTTATAAAGCCTCAGATGCATTTAAATCAGTGGCTTAATCTGCTATTCCACCCAGCCTTGCCCCTACATTGTTGCGTGTTATTTCAGAATTCCCTGAGTTTTGGCTCTGAAGGTTGCTATCTAAGGGCTTAATTCTGCAGCTCTTACATTGAGTCTCACTTCTGATTTCAGTAGGATTGCTTGCATTAGTGTTACTTAATGTGAGCCAGGTTTCTAGATCCAAGCTTAAAGGGGGGGCTAAAGATAGGGAAAAGACTACAAGAGGGCTGACTGGACCAATGTATTGAGACAAGGTGCCTGCTGAGTGGTGGAGGAGTGGTTGGCAGTGTCTAGAAGGAGGCCAGAGGATCCTGAGTCAAACATCTGTGAGGGAAATGGTACAGGAATCAAGATGAGTGGAGAACTTTTGTGGGAGCAGTGGGCATTTGGAAAAGGACTAATCTCCTGCTTCCAGTTATGACTAGAAATACCACCTGAACATCTCTTGTTAGGTCTGCACTTCTGGTTTCAGCCCCTGCCAGAATGTGTAAGTGAAATACAATACCTGAATATGCTGTAACTGTAAATTTAGTGCAAATTCACAACAAAAAAAGCAAAGAACTGGTGGGGGAAGTGGTTTCTTATATTAACTTAAACAGCTGTTCCAGCCATATTTACAAGTCTGAAACGTTGTTTAACTTTGGCACAGGTGTATAGTTTTCCTTGTTGAAATAATCAGACAATTGCACAGTAAAGGTAATTATTTTAGCCCCATAAGTTTTAAATGGAACAAAATTGGGAGTTACCATCTGTTGGCTGTTCAAGAGCATACAGGAAAGTAGTTAGTGTATTCAATCCATATCCTACTAAGCAATACTGGAAAGCCACTGCCATATTTGCCACTAATTAAACTGGTAGCAGGGAGGGCATGGAGTGAATGGGCATAGACCATAAAGTATCTTCTTCCCCTTAACAGCGTGGGGCATAATGGGGGCACAGAGCAGGGAAATTTGTGCTTCTGCAGCTGCAGTGTACCCATTCTGTAGTGAACAGGTGACTTCAGCACTTTCAGTCATGCATCCTTCACCAGCTGGAAATGCACACTTAAAAACTCTGGAATGTTTGAAGGGGTTGACATGCTGAACTGACAACTGTCACACTTATTAGGCTTGCTGCATGACATGAAATAGATTTCTGAGTATTCATTTTGCATTAGGGCCACCGGTATATAGCATCTTGCTATACGGTAATTGCCCTTTAATATAACACCACGTATTGGCAAGGAAAAAGGACACAGCTTTCTCTGATGAACAGGCAAGTTTCTTTGTAGTGTGTATAATGAAGCAATTAAGTGAGCTGTAAGATTGCTCACACAATGTCTGAACAAAACATTCTCTAGTTACAGTTTGTCTATTAACAAGAGCCAAACCAGTATGGTATAGCTATCAGTGATCCAAAAGTGTTGCAGTGAAAATCTGCTGCATTAATTATATATTTTATGCAGACTCTTTAACATTCTGAATACATATTTAGTGCTGCTAAAGCAACTGTGTCTTATAGAAGGAAATTCTCTGTCTACAGATCATGTAAAACAGCTAATGATCATCTTAATTAACCCCCAAAACTTTATGCATGGCTAGTATTCAACCAATCTTTTGATACTAAGCAGGAAACTATTAAAGACAGTTTGGATGATGAATAAACTGATAAAAGTTTCTACATCAATAGATGTTACAGAACATGCTAAAGCTTATTTGGTTTAATTGTTATAATACTTGTAGTGATCTATTATTCCACAGTAGTATTAATATTACTAAAGCTGAGTTAAATTGGCCCAAAAATTGTGGTTACATAAAACCACAGGAAACACTAAAGTGAGATGTGTGGCTGATGCTGGTTAGATCTGATACAGTAATGGAGGGGCACAACAATTAGCATGATTACGTTTTCATTCTTTGTCATTCTGCAAATAAACATGATAGGAACAGAAATATAGTGTTGCTTCTTAGTGTCAGGACTATTTATTACATGGCGTTGATTTAAAGAAATGCACACTGTGGTTCATTGTTCAGGGCCTTGGCTTATTGGCTTTAATTTGAAGTCGTGATTATCCATAAATGTCTATGTTCAAGGTTTTTGTTTTTAGAACAAAGAATCAATTATTTTGTGTGGATTTAATACCATGGAACTAATAGTTTTTCAATATACACTCTGCTATATATCTAAAGTTATTGAACCTGGGGCTGGAGAAGAATTATTATCTGAACAGTGTTGTGAGGACTCTGCTAAACTTCTAATTGCTTACCTCCTCACACTCTACTATTTCCTTCAGGTGTGCAATCAATTATTCTAAGGAGTAATGTTTCTCAGTTCTTTTCAGGCATATCATATACCTTATCTACTCCAGTCTGCTCTCAAAAGCATGCTAGAAATCTTCTCACTGATAGATCTGACATTCTGTAAATTCAGAATGCATATTGACATTGATAATTAGTTCCTTGAACATCGTAGCCTCATAGACAGATGGGGCTCAGAGGACAAGAAAGCTTGAACACGATAATACAGATTGCTAAAACATTTTTAGCATACTGCCATAATTTACACCATATATTACAAATTAAAAGTCTGTGATGACTCATTTTTATTGCAGAGATCATAAAAAAGGACAGAAAGTGGGACAGATTAATCAATGGCTTAATGAGGATGGAAAATTGTACAAAATTAATCTATTCACAATATACTATTAAAATTGAAATCTTCATATCCTTTGTGGAATGAGGACTTTTTAAAAGCAGCAGTACTTTAAAATATCAAATCTATGGTATAAGAGCCCAGAAAACTGATGGTACAATTGCAGCACTGCAGTGACCTCATTTCACTCTTTTCCTTGCAACAAAAAGCAAGGCTTTTTCGGGAGAAATTTACTCTAAATATGTGTCAGAGGCTAGTTAAACAAATGCTGTTCAAATCAGTCTATTGCCAGATCTGTTAGAGGCCCCTGTTTTGATTTTGATTCAGTGGCCAAACCAACTCTTGTGCATCTCCTTCTCTTCCTCAACAGTTGTTTTGTTCAAATGAAACATTTCATTCAACTTAAAAGTTAAATCTAGCTAAATTTCAAAACAAAATGTTTTGAATCAAAGTTGAAGCATTTCATTTTGCAAATGTCAAAGCAATGCATTTTGACTTTTTTTAAAATAATTTTGTTTGTTTGTTTGTTTGTTGACAAAACTATTTTTTATCCAAAATCACACAGGTTTGGTCAATGCAAAACTGCCTTTTTTGGCAAATGAATTTTATTCACTAAAAAAAAAAAAAATTCTCAGCACTAACTCTGAAACTCTGTTTGACCTTGATTATAAGGGGGCATGGTACTGTGCCATCCCTGGAGTGCCCGGGGGAAACAAATATGCTATTTTCCTTGACAGGTAGGGGATAACGATTCCTGCTCTGCTAGCTCAGCTCCACAACTAGCTGGCATTAGAGAGGTGGGGGTGAGGTGGATCAGAATCAAAACCTTACCTACTTCCTATTCACCTAAACAGGATGTGACAGAGCAGCCCCATACAGCTTGCTGTCCTTGTCCCTGCTGTGTGAGCCGCAATGGAGGTAGCCTCCGTGGCATAAGAGGTTCCTTATCGTGTGGGGCCAAAGGGAAATTATTATCTCTCTGTAAAGAAAGAGACATGTCCTGATGCTTTGGATTAATATCAGTACAAGATTTGTTTTTTCATTTTTGCATGGTCTTTCTGCTTCATTAAATGCAAAGCGGCTTCAGTTTAAAAGGTGCTGCCAAGGACCATAGTTTAGCATTAGGATTAGGCCTCTGAGATATTTTAGTGATCCTCATTTCAAATGGCTGCTTCTCTCCTGACAGACCTTCTCATCAAATCTTATTGCTTCTCCCTCTGTAACATTTGTCATGAACTCTTGTCCATTTCTACCTGTCACAACATGTTTCGCTCTCTCACAAGAATGATTCTAATTGCCCCTTTTCCAGCCTCTCTAATGCTCACCTCTCTCCACTTCAATCTTTCAGACTTTTAGTGGGTGAAATAAGATAGTGGGTCAGACCGACTTCTCCCAATACTCTGACTGCATCACTTCCCCCTTATTCTTATTTGTGTTATCATAGAGTTTAGGAGCCCCAGTCATGGACCAGGATCCATTGTCCTAGGAGCAGTACAAATATGAAACAAAAACCAAGCATTTACAATCTATGTCTCAGAGAAGAGACTACGGATGAACATAGACAGATGGTTGGGAAAGTACAAAGAAACAATGAGACAATATTGGTAAGAATATGGTCTCGGCAGCCTAACTTCTGTCAAATGTTTTCTATGCTTTGCTGCAGATGAGCATTTCAAAGGTGATGATAGGATAGTTCTGCAGATGTTTATGAGGAACATCTCCCAAGTGTGGGATGCAGTATGGGAGAAAGCACAAAAGTGATTGCTTGAAAATTCCACAAGTGGGCAATAGAGGCTGGTATCATGGACCAATTGGAGGCAAGAGTTGTATGAGAGATGATGGGAAGGGTGGAGTTAGGCCATGCAGGTCCTCGAAGGTGAAGACAAGTGGCTTATATTTGATGAGGTAGAGAAGGGGGAGCCAGGGGAGGGATGCAAAGGGGGCTGATATGGTCAAAGCGATGGGCTAGAAAAATGATCTTTGCAGCAGCATTCTGAATGGATGGTTAGGGCAAGACTTCATTTGTCATAGAAAAGGATGTTGTAATAATCAAGGTATGAGACGATGAGAGCTTGGAGAAGAATATTAGTTGTGTGCAGGAATACGAAGGGCCATATCTCAGCGTTTGTCATAGCTTGGGTGTGTGGAACTACAGAGAAGTGTGAGCTGACAATACCAAGGTTATGGTTCGAGTGACATGCAGGATAGTTGTCCACAGTGATCGAAGATGCACACCACCAATAATAGAGGTTTCCTGTCACTTTCTGCATAAAGTTCTATCTTTTTATCTTGATTTTTAAAACTGTACATGGCTCAAATCATGCCAACATTTCCTCTGCCATCACTTCTCACCTTTCCCTCTGCTTCCTTTCCAGTCTGCTGAGCTGATCTCAAATAGGTTACAGTTTTATCCTGGGGCGAATTTTTGTGACCCAGTTATGATCCTTAAAGAAGCAGGGTTTATTATAAATAGAAGTATAATTTTAATTAATGAAGTCATAGAATGAGTTTTAAATTCAGAATTTATTTTGTTAAATCTTTTCATATATGTGCTTATCTACATTTTTGTCTTGCTGTACCTGCTTAAGTTAACTATGAGGTTGCCAGTTAAATGGTTTTCAGTTTCAGCAATAAAATTATGCTTAAGATGCCCTTAGTATATGGATGTAATATAAATAATGACAACTGTCATTAGCGTGCACTTAAACAGTGACAATGTTACCAGATGCATTAGTTCATACATTTTTTCATCTTTATCTCTTTAGTAGCATTATTTAAGTCTGCATAAGGTGCTGGACTTTTAGATATGAATGCATTTCTGATATATGACATGATGTGATTAGTGGCATTTTACAACATACTAAAAAACCAGTGCTGCAGATCAGTTATTAGCAAAATGTTGTCATGACACTGTAATTGGAAGCTTCAATTGCAAGAGGCAGGAAATTTCAGACAGTCCGGCCAATTCTATCCTTAGTTAGTTGAGTTATTTCTGATTTTCAACTACTTAATGAAAGCATAGTTTTTGTCCAGTGAAATAAACTGCTTTTTTAATTATTGTGTAATACCTAATTCAACTGAAGTTTTAGTAAAATAAAGCTGACCTGAGTATTTTCAAAGTGTCCATGCCTTCAAGTATTTAGATACCACTAGCAGTATGACCCTAGAGGAAGCATTTATTACATAACTCTTCACTGGCAAAATGTCAGATACAATAGTTTGGACTGTATCCAAACAGGCTCCAGAGGCATTCATCTTAAATAAAGGCTTTCCTTGACTCTGAAGCGACTTCCTCAAGTCATCTGATCTTTTAGTGTCCTCCTAGCAGTGCTGTTGGCAGACATTGCTTATTGAGTTATCAGGTTGTAACATTAAAATTCTTGGATTACGATCCATTGGCTCAAGGAACACAGCCTGTGAATTCTCAATGAGTGGGACAAAGGTAGTTTAAACTCTTTGCTGGTGGCAGCTGATAGTGTGCCTCCTACAACACAAAACAAAAAATGCCATGTGTTGTACAGTTTGGCTATTTCTATTGTAGCTGGGCTTAAAACAGAGACAGTTTGGTGTTTTGAAGAAGCACTGAAATTAAAAGGAAAGCTGTGCAGCAAAAGGTAATGGACGGAAACCCTGCAGAAATTCTGGCAGGGACTTTTGTTGCTGGAAGATTCCAGCTACTGCAACACTCAGATCCAGGAAGTGCTTATTATGTGATTACATTTAAAAATCCAGAGAAGAAAATTCTTAGTCTTTTTACCACCTGGATGGTGATCACTTCCCTCTCAAAATCCACACAACTGTTCTGTTAATCCTCAGTGGGCTCCTGTTAGTCCCTGGCTATGCCAGTATCTGGATACCGCCCACCTTAGTCTGCTTTAGATCTCTAGAACAATCCATTTCTCAAAGTTTTCCATTCTGATAATGTTCCAATTCTCCATTGCTACAAGTGGTAAAGAGCCAAGCCTTTTAGCACGGGAAATATTAAGAAGAGGACAGGAAAGTTGGGTACGGACAGTGATGATATCCAACTGGTTCGCACCAGTTCACACGAATTTTAATTCTTAAAATTAAAAAAATGTAGCAAACCGGTAGTTAGCGCCCTCCCCTGTCATGCTCTGCGGGGCACTGGTGGGTTTCGCGCGAACCGGTTCTTAAAATTAAAAAAATGTAGTGAACCGGTTGTTAGTGCCCTCCCCTGTCGCGCTCTGTGGGGCGCTGGTGGGTTTTCGAATTTTCCGCTGCGATGCCGAGTCTCCCCCTCTGCCGCCGAAATTGACAAGGCAGAGTCAATTTCACAGCGGAGAGTAGCCTGAAGTTCAGAATACGTTCTTAAATTTCACCTGCCTTTATAGAACTGGTTATTAGAAATTTGAGATATCATCACTGGGTACGGAATAAGGGGGAAATCCACGGTGGGATTCAGATGAGTTATGTGGTCAGGTTGAAGTATATGATGTATTATTCTGCCATGCAAAATAGTTGCTAATACAACAATAAAAGGAAATAGTTGGGAAAGATTAAATATGGCTTTCCCCTGCTAAAAAAAAATTTAATATTTTCCCTGCTTTTTTTTTTTTTCATTTTGTTTCTTGGACTATCTGAACTTCTCCCTCTTCTATCCCTTTATAAGTCCAGGTATTTTTTAAGTATCAGTAACCATCACCATATTAATTCACTTTATTAAAAGTAAAGCCTCAGAATGTTGGCATCAGCAGTTGTTGGATCACATCGTATAAATTTCTCAGTTCAGCTTTTACAGCAGAGAGTGAGTTAAAAGTGAGTTGAGGAGTCACACACTGCTGCTATAAGGGCCACATGGCAGGAAAGGAGAGGGACAACTTTATAATTTCTCTTGTCTCTCTCAAATCTCCCTCTAGTTCCTTGTGTTCACCCATTTCCCCCTTACCTCTATTTTTATACCATTATTAACTGTTATTTTCTGATTGTGATTATGGTAGGACCAATAGGTCCCGAAATCACAAAGTATTTACACACACATAACAGATCATTCCTGCTCCAAATAGCTTGCCACTATTAATAGTGTAGGGATTTTTTGGTTTTGTTTCAGTGAATTGATTCTAGCTGTGCGTCTCAGAATGTTGGTGCATGATGTGACATCATTGGAAAGGTGATACTGGCCAACCATTGTGTGGCCTTGGATAATCAGCATCTGGAGGCTTGCTCTAATACTTACTAAGTAGCCTTATAAGACAAGTAGAGAGATTTCTGACTTACATTTTTCTTTTTGGTAAAATATTTATTGCTTTGAACTCTTTATTTCAACTCCAACATGGAAAAGGAGCAAACATTCTCTTATGTGAAATCTGTAGTATATTTTGCAATAATTCTGTCATATTTATATACTGGGATTCATAAGAAAAAGTTACCATAATGTGGAAAGAAATCTAACATCAGACCATAACTGCTGCTATTAGATAACACAACTGAAAGCAATGTTAAGTAAAATGACTGTATCCATTTGCTGTATCTGAAGAAATGTGTCTGCAGTTATGTGTATTTATACTTACATAAATAATGGAAAAGTTTCCATTACCTTGCATTGGATCAGAGAGTGAAGGTGTCAGGTAAGGCATCTGCCAGAGAGTTGATTGTCCTGGAAGTTTCCAGATCGGTGATTTTTACCTTTATATTAAAAAAAATTCTGAAGGCTACTAGAACAGCTGGATTAAAGATAGCTGCCACACCCAGTCAAAATCATCTAAGTGAAGTAGGCATACTTTCACATACACTGCTTTTGGTTTCTGAAATCTCATTAGCTATGTTCATACATCTCTTATTTACTTCAGCGGTCAGAAACGTGAGGCGAAATGAACGGACGTCAACAGAAGCCTCACGCAATACACTGGGCAACAAATTTTTTCAAAAGTGTTGCTTCCTCAGAAATTTTTTTAGATTATGCTAGACCACTTCAAGCTGAACACAAATATAATTTCAGACTACTTGTATCATGTAGGAATTTGGAGAAGCAAGAAATTGAGTTTTATTGAATGTAATGCATTTAATCGCATAATGGTGCTGATGCTTTGCAATAGTTCAACTGAGCTAAAATGTTTTGTTGATGATTTTCATTTGTACTGTGTCTGAGGCTTCTCGTTTAAGGGTCCAACAATTGGCCATCATTGATGGATTCCAGTTGCCCTGATACCATTTTTCCATGATCGCAATGTCCTGGTGAAACCTTTCACCATGCCCGTCACTGACTGTACCAAGATTTGCAGGGAGGAAGTCTAAATGAGAATGCAGAGAATAATCTTTAGTGACACGTTGTATTTCATGGTTTTGTATGCTTGAAGCATGTTGTCAACTAGCTGTACGTAGTTTGGTGCTCTGTAGTTGCCAAGAAACGTATCGCAGCTGTTGAGACATTGGTGAGACATTTTGCTATCACGAATCCTCCTGAAAATACAATTGCTTTATTATTGTGAGTACACACAATATGCTATGCGCATAGAGCATGCGCATCAACATGAATGCAAACTGATATAAATGCAATGCATAGAACGGTGCGTGCGAAATGCTTTTATAGCCTTTCTAAAACCTGTCCTGCCAGCATCTACCCTGCCTAAGACTTAGCACTCCCATTGCGTGTTGTGTGGCCTGCACTAAGTGCAGTGTCACTGCATGCCCAGGCATGTTTGGACACAAGATAGAAAACTTTTCACTTACATTGTGGGCAACATTTTAATAGACTTAAATTATGAATTGAAATAACAAATATAGGCAATTTCAAAAAATGGTATGTGATAGGGAAATGTCATGGTGATTTTCGTAATCAGCAGCCCAAAATCCATAGGATACACCCAAAAGTATTCAGGAAGCAAAATCTTTGTTGTTCAGTGATATTAGCAGAGCAGGGCATATATCATGGCTGGGTCTACACTGACGGCGGAAAATTCGCCACCGTCACATCGATTGCTCTGGATCGACTGAGCGGTCTGTATAGATGCGCACAGTTGATCCAGGAAGTGACGCAGGTAAACTACCTTGGTAAGTGGAGTAGCACTGCGTCGAAGGGAGCACTGTTCCCTTCGACGCAGCGCAGTATGGACGCCACGCAGAGGAGATGCTGCAAAGCCAACGGGAGATACGCAAGTGATTTACGTCACTTGCGTATCTCCCATCGACTGCCGCCGAATCGCAAAGGTAAGTGTAGACCGGGCCTATGATTGTGCATGTACTGTATTGAACAGCATAGTGTTATCTGACCAAGGGAGAGTGAATTAGTGCTCACAACTGGTGAGAGCCAGTTTTATTTCTCCTTGCTCTTCATTTAACCAATTTCCTTCTTATCTTTCTGAGTATCTTTCTTTGTTGTATCATAGTTATGAAATTGGGGGTGGCAAAGATATTAGCTTCTCTAGTGCCTGCCAAGTGGTCAGTGTAGAACTGTTCTTTCAGTGTATTTTTCTAATGCATTGTCTACTCCAGTTTAAAATTCCATAAGAAAGGAAGTTTCCATGCTGAAGTGTGTTAAATCTTGCAGGTTTGGAATTCCTTTTTTCAATAACATCTCTTAATATGAACCACCTGATGTGTGTGTTTTCCCCCATGTGTCAGATGAAACTTAGGTTACCCCATAACATTTATTTTGATAGTTCTGGCCGGTACTTGAGGAGGCTGGGTATTTTGGCTGGCTGTGTCCGGTCTTATTTTCATGCTGAAAGTATTTGGCATTCCATGCAATAATAATAATAAAATCACATTATGGTCCTGTGATAAAAATGTTATCTTAAGTAAAAAAGAATAGGCATTAAGTAGAAACCAAACCAAATGGCAATACCACTCCCAAGCTTTTCTGTTCCATTTGTAAACCTTCAAGGCTGGAGTTTTATAAACAGTTTTGAAACCAACATAAACATCTCTGAAATATTGGGTACTGGGAAATGAAAACTGCAGAATAAATAGCAGATTCTTTTATGTCTGCAGGAGAGAATGTCTGCACTCCACATCTCATCTGCTAGTACTGAATTTTGTTATCCCTCCATCAGCTAGTTTTACTTTATACAGTAGAAGAATGAAGCACGTTTTACCTCCCAGCTCTAGGAAAAATGCATATGTATTCTTTGTATCATTCCTTGATGAATCTAAACAGTGAGGGATGAGGAAAGACATATAACTGGTCTCATTTAGAGATGACAAACTCCAAAGAGACCTTTCTTATAAATCGTTAGACTTTCTAGAAGGGCTGCACACAGTGGGATTACATTCCAGGCTTGTCTAAATACAGTAGAACCTCAGAGTTACGACCACCAGAGTTACGAAGTGAATTGTCAACCGCACACCTCGTCTGGAACCGGAAGTAAAGAATCAGGCATAATCAGAGGTTGGGGGAAAAAAGCATATACAGTACAGAACTGTGCTGAAAGTAAATTACTAGAAAAAAAAAAAAAAAAAAGGGAAAATTGAAAAAATATTCACAAGGTAAGGAAACAGTTTCTGTTCTCGCTTTATTTAAATTAAGATAATTAAAAGTAGCATGTTTCTTTTTCAGAGTAAAGTTTCAAAGCTGTATTAAGTCAAAATTCAGCTGAAAACTTTGGAAAGAACAACCATAACATTTTGTTTAGAGTTATAAATAACCTCCATTCCCAAGGTGTTTGTAATGCTGATGTTCTGCTATATAGGCAGTGATGATATCCAACCGGTTTGCAACGGTTCGCACGAACCGGTTCTTAAAATAGAAAAAATTCAGCGAACCGGTTCTTAGCGCTGGGTTGTTGGGGTGCTGTGTGCATGATGTTTAAGAACCTATTCAGAATAGGTTCTTAAATATCACCTGCCTTTATGGAACTGGTTATTGGAAATTTGGGATATCATCATTGTATATAGGTCTGAGGCTCATTAAGCAAATTTGAATTTTGGGGTTCAAATGAACCTCAAACTAATAGTGAAACTCAGTTTAAACTGCCAAGGTTGGTGTGGTTATTTTAGGGAGTCAGGGGGAAAGGCTGAAAACTCTATGAAACAACCAGATTTCAGATGCAGAAACTATACATTACCCTAAGTTCGCTCAAAACTCAGCTCAGGTTTGCAAAACTTGATGGAAATCCAAACCTCCATTCTGAAAAAATAAGGCAGTTGCTCTATCCAGGCTACGCTCACTCCTATGACTGCTTATCTCTGGAAATCTGCAGAGTTCAGGAACTAGCTGATAGTGGGATGATTGGTTCTTCTCTAACTAATGGATGGGCAATAAAAGTATGTGTGTGGGTGAGGGGAAGAGGCCTGAAATCAGAGGGTGAAATTATGGCTTCTTTGAAGTTAATAGGAGTTTTGGCATTGGATGACACTTGAATTTAACTCAGGGACTTCGAGGGCAAAAGGTATTTTTCAGACTTTGGCAAGAAAAATCAGACAGGCCCCTGTAAGCTACAGATTCTCCAACTCCCCAAACAATACTCCTGAGGTTGGGAAAAATTTTCTTTTCACCATAATAGTACACTTCAGACAATTCATTTTCTTGAGTTCCCTCATGTTGACATCTTTATTAACTATTTCTTCCTACTGCAACATTCCGGCCTGATTGTACTTTTCCTGTCTCCAAATTACTTACTGCAAGTTGTCTCCATATTTGTTCTTTGTCACTGATGGCACATTCAATTTTACTTACCCTATAGGAGATCCCTGAAGTTATGTCTGCACTGTACAATCCTGGTGGCATGGTGTAGGGTATGCATAGCTACATGCCATAGTAAAAAGCAGGCAGTGTCCACACTGTGTTGTGAAGCTACATGTGGCAGTGAAAGGCTCTAGCAGCACGGATAGACTCGGGGAGGCACTGTTTGGCCATGTAAAATGTTTTGTAGGGTATATATCTTGGGAGTTCAGGCATGTCTTTAGTCACTTGAGCAGTGCTTCGCTGTCTACACTGCCATTTATACTTGTGCATTGTATACAAGCTCCACGCTGATGTAAAGAGTGTGCAGTGTAGACATACCTTCCCAGTAGCTGAATTGCACAAGCAGAAATCTCTACAGAATTCTTCAGATCTCTTTCTGACCTTTTGCTATGTCGATAATTCAGATATTTCAAATCAATGCATCTATTTGTGTGGGCTGCTATGGAAGGCAAGACTTGATGGAGTTCAGGTTTGCATGTGGGAAGCTTTTGTTTTTATAAGGGATTGAGTTCTGCTTTGTTGCCAGAGGAAGGCTGCTATTTCATTTCAGTTTTGTTATTGTGACTTCTGTCAGCACCCCTTTTCTTTTTGTAACAATTCAAATAAATTAAAATATTTGAGTGTAGCAGTTCTGTGAGTTTCTTTCCTTATCTCTTCTCTCTCTCCTCTTTTTAAAGTTAAACATAGTTCTTCTTAAAATCCGCTCTAACCCTTATTCTTATTTTCATTCTCAGTTTGACAAACTCTTTGTTGTTTCTGGCATTCCAATCTCTCTTCACTTGTTTGTTTTTGTCTCTTCAGATATGAGTTCAAAATTGTCCAGTTTCCTCAGTTTTACCTTTATTTTTTTCAATACCCCATGAAATGTCACCTAATAAAAGAGCAAACAGGTCTAACACGTCATACAAGGAGACTTTATGCATTGGGTGATTCTAATAATGATCTCCAATATATGAAATCAATAAAATATCCATAGAGCATAACATAAAATAAATATAACACATTTATATAGCTAATATTGGGTGAGATTGGGAAGTCCTTACCAAAAGAGCTCCAAGATTGATCCCAAAATAAATTAGTGCTGGAAATCACTTTTCCCTCCCCAGTTTTCCACCTCAGAACAGACCAAACAAATCAAAACCTATTTAAAATGAAATAAACCATTTCAAGGTAGAAGCAACTATCATGCAAATTGATTTAGAAATGAAATCTTATATACTACTAGCTCCCAGGAGGCTCCAGCAAAAATGGGAATATGTGGCAGATACAAATTATTCATTTTTACTACTGCCTTAAACTTTATATCCACACTTGGGGCACTTTTTATGGAGTTTTTAGTCCTCCATTATGATCTGTTTCTCACACATTGGGCTCCATCCCACAAACTTTCCAGGATCTAATTGAAGATAATGGACCAAATGGTGCTCTTATTTACACTTTTGGCAATTCAGAGCCACTAAAGGTTACTGTGGATTTACATTGGAGTAACTGACAGCTGAATTTGGCACAATGCATTCTGGGCACAGAAGACTTGCAACCAAAAATTAATGGCTCAGGTACAGTTGTCTGACTACTGGGGAAAAAAAAAATATTTGTGAATGTTTATATAAAAGCTTCAAATTCACACCGGTGGCTTCTGTGACCCTTTTAATTTGTACTTTGCAAACACTTATGCAACTAATTTTTAGTAGAGCAAATGCACTGAAAATACTTGAAAAAGCTCAGTGTTCATTTGGGTCCCCTGCACTGTTTTTGATTGGTTTACTCCTCCTCATAGAACTTTCAACTGTCAAATCAGGGAGCAAAAAAGCCCATGTGATTAAGGTGACAAATAGTGAATAATCCATAAACAAACCTTGGCTGAAGTATGTTTGAACAAAGGTTTGTCAGATAGTTTCGAATAATAACCAAAATCATAAAATGGTAACCAACATCATAAAATCCTTGTGAATAGCTAGTGTAAAGGGAAAAAGGCAAAACTGACTGAATAAATTATTCATTTTGAATAACTCACCCGGTCCTAATTCCATATTTCGATTTTTTTTTGGATTGCATCCCACAGATGGGTAAGATTGCAAGGTGTATCAGGTGACAAAATAATATGAAAATGAGCTAATGGTTTCAAAATGTTTAGGTACAATCTGGACAGCATTTTCAAAAGTCACTAGTGACATCCGGTACCTCAATTTTAGGGTGCTCAGTTTGAGACATGTTTAAGTGCCAGCATTTTATGATAGTTAGGCCATTAATAAGTTTCAAGTTGAGCCCTCAAAATCACTACTCACTTGAAGAATATTGTTTTTTCCCTTTGCTAGTAGTAGTATTAAAGTTACTGTAATCCTAATGCAAATTTTGAAGAATATTACCTGAAATGTTAACTTCATGGAATTAAGAGGGAAAATAAAATCGTGGTGGTTTTATATGCATATATTTGTTTTATTGTCTATTTGTACTGATATTTTTCATATTAATGTTCATAGGATCTTTAAGATGCTAACTTAGAGGCCTCTATCTTCATTAGTACACTAAAAAAAAATTAAAATTACCCAAAAGCCGATTTACATGATACATTACAGTATTCCTGTTGTAGAAGCTGGGACATGTCTATTAAACAATATGAGTTTGGAAAAAATCCTTAGCAGTGTAATTATTCTATAGACCCTAATATCTTCACAGGAGCTACGACACCTCTGTACCCCATCTTATTTGCACAATATTTATTTTTACATTAATTAAAAATAAAAGTACACACACACAACATATGTTGCAGTAATTTTATGGGCCTGCTTTATCCCAAACATTTAACTTGAGACTCAGTCGGCTCCTCTGCTGATGTAAACTGATAATTGCCCCTAAAAATCTTTCTTACTTGCTCTCCTATCTAGCAGAAGCCCCAGAAGAGTAGATCATCACACATGTTGTGCATACCTTAGACCTAAAAGAGAAGGCACAATTTCACATTTAGTTCTAAATGTTATGGATTTGAGCATTTTCAATGGGAGACAGTTTCCAAACTATCATTTATGCTTTTGAAAATCTCTCCCTTAGTCCCCAGTGCAGCAAGAGGTTTAACATGTGCTTGGACATTCAGCACATGAGCCATCCCACTGACTTCAGTAGGATTGCTTCCATGTGCTTAAGTCCCTTCCTTCCTGAATATAGGCCCTAATGCAGATATATAAATCTTCCATAACATTTCTTGCCAGCTGGTATAAATTGGCATTATTCGACTGAAGTTAATGGAGAAGCACAGATTTATACTATCTGAGGATTTGTCCCATTGTCTGCATAGTTATTATTAATAACATTGTATTAATGTTTATAGACTAGTATTTTCAAATAAGAGCACCTAAAATAAATGGTTTGATTTTTTTTCCTCAGTGGTGCTGTGTACCTTCAGTTTCTATTGAAGTCAAAGAGAGTTGTGGGTACTCGGCCCTCTGACATTAATTGAAGTCAAGGAGAGTACTTATCCTGTGTAAAGTTAAACACATCTCTACATCTTTAGAGATCAGGGCCCTACTTACCTAAACAATGATTTAAGACTCCAACCTTGCAATTAATTTACTGCAGGCAGACACTGCAGTGTGGCTACGTGAAGCCCAGTTGAAATCAATGGGCTTCATGTAGACTCAGCTGTTTGGCCACACACCTTGAATCCAAGGATCAGAACTTTTGTGCTGAGCTCTAGACTACCAAGTTTAAATCTGTTGGCTGTGTATTTTTAAGTAGTGAGTAACTGTGGAAGTGTTTTCTGTGTTGATGTTACATTCAGGTGACGAGGTAGCACGCAGTGTGCGCAGCAATAATAGGAGATAGAAACAGAAAAAGATGTACAGATTTAGTAGATGATGGAAATGAAACCTTAATCATTTGGATGTTGTGCAGTCTGTAACACAAGCAGGGACATGTCAAAAGGAGCCTTCTTGTGCAGGAACCATACTCGATTGCAGAGCATCCTTTAAGGGCTACTCCTGCATGCTTTCACTGGAGAAGGCCCAGGCTGAGCACAGGATTTAGCTCCAAAGTAACCAATAAGGAAACGTGAAAAAGAAAAACAAAACAAAACTTGGATTAGGGTTTCTGTTGTTGTTTTTAATGGTCTAGCCAAAGAGGCTGAGCAGCACTACAGTGAAATCAACAAAGGAGTCTAAAAGCCTGGGCTTGTGCCCATGATGCTGAGGAAGAACTGTGTGTGACCTGTATAATGAAATCTGCAGCTTAAGCAGTGGAGACTGTTGGCTTCATAAAATCAGATGTGCTCATAGTGGCAAATATTAATGCCATAACTTAGAATTTTGTTCATTGGGATTTTTCAACTCAAATTATTTATGTAGATTCAGTGGGGTTGTGAAAGTTTTTGGTTTTTTTGGGGGGGGGGTTTGTGTGCGCGCAGAAGTATGATTTATTGCCACTGAACTTTTTATATGTTTATAGTAATTCTTCAAAGTCTATAACACTGTAATTAGATGTCTTCAATTTTCAAAATGTATTCTGTCTATGACAGACTTCTCAGTTTATTGTTATGTCAGACAAAAAACACACACATTCATAATGTTATTGCATGCCCTCTGGCATTATTTATACTAAAAATTCAAAAGGAATTGTGTTACCACAAAATGTCTGACAATGGTGTATCTCAAACAACATCAACATTTAGGTAATTTTCTTTTCAGTGGTTTAAGCTTTAGTACTCCAAGAGACATAAAGTGCAAATGTATCAAAATATTGCAGAGGCTTCTGTGGTGCAAAACTTAAGGAGGAATAAAATATATTTTCTGTATATTTAGTCAGATCTCCTGTGTACTGAGCTTTACTCATATGAGTAATCATATTGACCTCACCATCTGACCTATATAATTGGTGATGCAGTAAGGGAGCACTACACAAATGTGAAATGAGGGGAGATCTTATTCCCCAATATTTGTCTGCATTATCTCCAAGCTTTTAGGCCCCAGTCCTCCAATTACATATGCATCTGAGTAACTTTCTAGATATGAGTAGTCCCACTGAATTCAACGCAACTATGTCTGTGTGTAAAATGAATCACATATATAAGTGCTTGGAGAATCAGGGCTGTCTCCTATAAAGTTTTACAGCTGAGTTCTGAAATTTTTTTAGCCCTCGACCTCACGCAGGAATTAAATTGAAATGGATGATCTTTTTAAAATTAATATTAGTTAGTCGTGTTATGTTATGGCGCACCCAAGAATCCCCAAGGTTTAAAAACAATTGAATCAATTGAGAATTGTTACTGAATTTTACTAAAACCCTATTAAACGCTAAGGATTTTCAGGCACATAGGAGGCTTTTGTTTCTGTTTATATACACACGTCTGCCACCTTTATAAATTGTTGCTTTTACAATGTGTAGAGTGAAGTGCCCTAGTGTCCATGTCCACCTTAAAAATAACAGAAACCAGGTGGCTTAAACTCAGAGAGCAAACTCAAAGGATTCTATTGCAAATGATACACAGCAATAAATTAGAAACAACTGGATGCAGACAAAAAGCAAATAAAAACAAAACTTTGACTGGATTTGATATCCGATAAACTGATAAGGAATGCATTTGCTTAAGATGAATTTCACAATCAAGAGGTTAATAATAGGAATTAAATCTGGCAATCTGGATTTCACTCCATACTGAAGACTCTACTCTTTTAAATAGCATTTCTTAATCTTTCACATATGAAAACTTCAGGGATTCAATCGTTGTAGTGAGATTTGTGAGACTAATTCTTAACAAGCTAAGGAAAGTATCCCTTTATATTCATTTACATAGCTCTGCTAAATAACATAACCATATGTCAGCATATAAAATAGAGTGCTCCATCTTCATGAAAGTCAAACTTCAGATGAATTATCAGTGGCAAAGCATATGACACCAGGCTAGCCTTAAACACGTTTCAACAGAGGGCCACTTTAAATATGTGTCTCAATATAAAGGAATGTTGGTGAATTGGATAAGGTCTTTTGTGCCTTTCTGACCTGTTTAAAATTGTAAATGAGATTTCTCATGCTACAGTGCTGCCACTATAAAAGGAAGATGTTTCAACATTGCAGAGCGCTGGATTATGCAGGATTCCCTAGGGAGCACATGAAACATGGATTCAAAATGGCAGAGGTGTCTTTGAACTGGCCTGTTGCCTTTTTAAAATGTTTTGTTTTGTCTTTTATTTAAAAAAAAACAGATTTTTTTATGCCTCCCAGGTGCATAAATTCAAATCCCAGTTTAAAACAAAACACCTTTAAAAAGCGGGCACTTTCTTTTTAATGGTGCAATTTCCAAAAATACCTGTTCAGGCCAAATGACAACATTTGGGGCCAAATTATGCATTGCTTACAAAGTCAAAACTACTATGGATGTAATTTTCATATCAGGGCATTCATCTTCAAGCAGAATTTGCAAAACAGCTGTTTTTTATACTCTGTTTTTTCAGGTAGGAAAAAACCTTTCCTCCCCATCGACCTCTGAATTTCTTTCAAACAGAGAAAGTAAGCATTTTAATACATCCAGAAAGTAGGAGGCTGTTTCATGTGAAATGGTGAAAATATTGTAACAGCCCTGGTCAGGGAACATGCACTATTCAGAACTTATTGCTTCCTGCATTTCTGAAAGGTGCTCAGATGCCACAATGAAGGGCACGGGCACAGCATGAGAACCTGACTAGAATAGAACATACAAATCCTCAACTACATCATTGTCACAATTTACAGATGTTAACATTGTCAATTATACACTTCGGGAGATTATCATCTTCTTATACTTCCAGTTTCTATTTGGGTGCCTTACTATGGACTCGCTACTGAACAATCAATAATACATGGACAATAGACTAAATTCATGGAAATCTAGCCCCTTACATTCCATATTTTCTGAAGGAGAACAGTATAAATTGAAACTAGTTAAATCCTTCAGACATGTACCCTCTTTCTTAGGAATGGCCAGAAGTGGCTAAATAAATTACAGGAAAAACTCTTCAAAGGAGAAGTGTTTTTCTACCATTTGAATTCAGTCTGTATCTTACATATCTAAACAAATCGCAGGTGTGGGTTTCAATGAAAGAAAAACAGTTCAAAAGTCTGAGACTGATTCACATACCACTGGGTAGGCTGGAATCTGAGACTTGAATTTAATATGCCCATGTAAGGTATTTCCTGATCTAGGTCTTGCAGCCAGAGGAGTGCTGAGGGAGGTGGTCAGCTCTGTAGCCGAAGAATGCAAAAGGATTAGAAACTGTTCTTTAATGTAAAACAGATTCTTAACAATAATAATCTGGAGGATGGGGCATTGGTAAGGACGCCAGCACACTTGGCAATCTTCCCAGTTACTGGTCTCTTTATCATTCAACAAGCAACAATAAAACAAGACGTGTGGCACTAGCAACTCTACAGATTCATGGAATAAAGTATAAAACAGAATAAAACAGAAACAACATGTGACATAAGTGTTCAATCAAAGCTCAACTGCACTGCCCAAATTTTGAATGTTGAATACTCTCAATTAAATTTGTGCAAAAATTCTACAATCCAAGAATAAACATGGCTATAAATTATTCAGCTAATACCACTGAAGAATGAATGCATATATTAAACTGTTAACTGTTTGCATACAAGTTTCCACATAATGATATTGATACAGTTGGTACTGTCAGTTCTCATGATTTTTTGTGACTCAAGTGATTTTGGGGTGTCTTTTACCTGTCTCATGGAAAACATAAAGAAAGGCTTGCCAACACATGAATTGACCTTTATTTAAAATGGCCACTATTCCCTAGCAGTCAGTGAGACTAAAGCCCGTAAGATGGCTGTCATTTCCCTTCTGTCTATCTGCATGTGGAAGTGAGGCTGCCCTTAATAAAATTGGCTGCCACCTTCTACTATTTTCAGTTCGATTGAAGACACATCCACAAGCAAAATGGCTGCTGTTTTATGGTTGGGGTGAGACAGGACACAGGGACTGTGAGTGGCAGCAGAGCCACCATGATAGGTGAATAGGGAGACTGAGGGAGAACAATCACCTGGGGGGAGCAGGAGGCAGATTTAGGAGGTGTGGGGAATTGGGTGAGGGTAGAAAGGAGGCTGATGGGGGTGTGTGTGCAGAGGATAGCAATGGGGGTGGGGGAAGATGGAGGGGATTGGATGGCAGTTCCCTCAGCCTGGTGGTAGGTGGGGAAGGGGAAACCCTCCCAGCAGCCAGGTGAAAGTAGTGTTACCAGCTCTCACTGATTGATTACAAACCATGGGATTTTGGTGTATGCAGGAGAAGCTGTCGTGATTATGTGAGAAGCTCCTCTGATCCACGATTGCCATTATGTTGCACTACCAGGTGTGCTAAAAAGAGAAGAATAGACACAGCCCGCAGGAAGGGCTAGCTGCTCCAAGTATGATCCCATCTGACACCCTAGGAATGTAATTGGGCAACTAGCCTCTTCTACTGCTTGCACCGCTGTGGCTATTCTATTTTTAAAGCCTAATCCAAGCTAGCAGAGGTATGTCTACTTAAACTGGGAATTACAACATCTGCTGCAATGTAGACATAACCTGTGTAAATGGGAAATTAAGACTATCTTGCTTTCACCCCAACCACGGTGTCCTGGGTGTCTGTAATCTCTATGTTTAGCATATATCTGTGTACCTGAATTCTGAAGGTTATCCCAAATGAGCACCAGTCAAATCTTTAACACACACACCACACCATCATGTATTCTGTATGCATAATGTATTTTTACCAGAAAAAATACATTTTAGAGTAATTACTATTTTTATATTTCTCCATTTGAAGACAACCACCTGAATGCCCTAATCTTGCAAACACACTTGTGCACATGCTTTCTTTTACCCACAAGAGTAGTCCCTGTCAAAGTCTGTGTTTCTACTTACGTGCTAAAAGTTAAGCATATGTGTTAAGTGTTAGCAGAACTGAAGCCCAAAAATCCAGGCCTCTAGAAAGAGAAATGTTAACTGATACATTTTAGAACTCTCTAAAATGATCTTCAATCCCATTATATTTTTAGGTAGTAGGTATGGGAAAGTAACTGTAACAGGGTGATCTGTCCGGTTAAGGGCTAGGAAATCTAGGGCCAGTCAGCCCTTTTCAATGTATCAGACCCACCTGGGAAAGAGCCAAGTGAATCCCTATAAGGCTGAGAGCACGCTCAGGTCAGAATGAGGCGTAGGAGGGAGCTGGATTAGTACAGGAGGCCTAGACGCTGGCGGGAGGAGGTGTCTTCCTTTCAGCCCTGAGAGAGGCAAAGGGACAAGCCTCTGGGCACTGTAGCCCAGGATGTGTTGAGGAATTCCTTGCTTTGTTGAATGTTTTTTGCCCAACTTCTATATTAGAGGAATAAAACTGTCCCTAGAAATTGACTTTGTGTGGCAGTGAGTCCTTCCTGAACTGAGGGAAATAAAGTGAGCAGCCCACATGTGATGGAGAATGTGAGCAGGTAATTGGCCCCGAAACTGAGAGGAGAATTGAGGCAGCAGCCGAGCTGAAGACAGACTAGGTATGTGGCACTGCAGAATCATTGTTTGATATGTTTGCGATTTGTCTGTTGCTGTGAGAACGCCCAAAAAATATGAGGTTAGGTTTAAAAGTAATAACACCCAATCACATTTAAAACTGAACAGAAAAAATAAATAAAAGCTTCAGGAAGCTCCAAGATATTTCTTTTTCAAGCATGTAAATGATATAGAGGGTGCTCTGTGTGTGTGAGGGGCGAGAGCAGTTGGCAAGCCTGATTTAGTGTGAGGTACAAACACCTTTCCATGCTCCTGTTCTTTCTCTACTGAAGCCTAGTGAGTGAAATGATCAACTATTTAGTTAATTTCACTTTGCTGCTCAACGGCCATAAGGAAATAGCCAGCAGGGCAGGAGACCAGCTGAACTGTGTCACAGGTGAACAGACAAATAAAGAAATGTAATCAAGTTGAGTGTAAGACCTTGCTTCACTTGCCCAAAAATGTCAACACAAACTGTGAGGAATTGACTAAATAAAATGTCAGTGCAAAACTGTAAGGCTAAGCTGCACATGCTCTTCATAATGTGCCACAAAGGGTTAGAAATATGTGATGACCTGGTAAGATGACAAGAAGAATAGTGATGTGATGAGGAAGGGGTGTGGGATAATGCTTTTGGGGTGAGGTTGGGTGGGCCTTATTTTTTGTGAAGGCTGAAGCCCTAAATGAGTGATCCCAAATGAGGGAAATCCCAGATGTGTTGTTTCACACTGGGGAATCAACCTATTCCTGTGGTCTGAAGCTTCCATTTCTAGCTCTACTTTTGGGTGAGGGGGAGAGGAGCTAGAAACTGCACACCTGAGACGAATATATGAAATATTTCTCTGTCAGCTCAATATTTTTTTTAAAATGGTGGTGGTTTATTTGGGGGCAGGGAAAGGGTTGATTTTGGTTTTGCTCAGTGGTTTGGAATACTGAAGGTAGTCCCTCTTAAATTAGGGATCAGAGTACATGTGAAGTCATCACTGTTACCTGACAAACAGAATTTATCACGTGCCTATGGAGGTCACCAGATCTGTGGTAGTGTTTGTGCATGTATAGACACACACTGGCTAGTATAGGGATGAATGTCTTGAGATTCTAGACCTTGTGAGTTTTCTGGCTTCACTTAGTTGAATTCTGCAAGGTATATAAAATATTTGCTTTCTATACACATTTACCATGGCAGTTACTATGACTTAAACCTGAGTTTAACTGAGTGGGTGGTATATACCTGTATGTATGGTAAGAATTGCACATCACCACAAATTATTCCATAACACTTTTTATGCTTTCTTTGAATCCACAAGGTCAGAATATTCAGAATTGTTCTTTGATCAAAGAGAAATACGATTTTGTTCTTTTTTAGAAACTTGCTCTCAGATTTTTTTTCATTGCAGACCGTTCAAAACACTAGAACTTGCAAAGTAAAGATGAAATAGATTTTGTATTATTTTTTTTAAAAAAAGTTCTCACTAGAGAACTTGAGACACCTTACAAATCTAATTGTCTACATAAGCACTCCCAACAAAAACTGTTTGCACAGCAGTCAAGGCCATTCTTGCCAGTATCTTCAGCTGTAGAATGACAGCTCTCTGCAGTAGGGAAACTATTTCTTTCTGATCTTCTTATGAATTATGTGCATCTCCCCCTATTTCCCCTTCATATTGTATTAGAGGATGATTATTGTTTGTTCTGGTAGCATCTAGAAACCCCAGTAATGACTGAGTCTCTGTACTAGACATTTTATAAGAGAAGAATGTGTTATTGACAAAGAAGTGTGATCTAGAAACACCTGAATTCTAATCCTGCCTCTGACACTGCTCTGTGGCCTTGGATAAATCACTTAGGGCCTTATCTTTTTTTCATCCTTGAAGTTAATAAGAGTTTTCTCTTGACTTCAAGAAGAGCTGGATTTGATACCAAACCTCCTTGTGTCAATAGCCCCACCTATAAAATTGGGCTAATGCTTGCCTCAAAGGAATGTAGTGAGGAATAATAATTAGTGATTTGAAGCATTTCTTTAATAAAAAAAAAAAAAAGCAAGTGCTAGGTATTATATTACTTTGACTTCAGGATGGCTAATGACTTATGTGGTTGCTGCCATGGTACCTTTGCATGTCACCAGCTGCCTTTATCACTGTGTTTTGCTCTGATACTTGCTTTTTACTGCTGCTGAAATATCCAGAATTATTGGTAGGTTGCACCTCTAACTGCTGCTGGGTACGTCAGAAACACCATGACTTTCTGCTGACTTCTATGGACTATATAAATAGAAAACAGGGCAGCAAAGATCTGGAAGTGCAGGACCAGCAGCAAAGATTTAAATACACTGTTGCTGCTCTGGTTTGATATTAGTTTGCTCTAGGACTGTGCCTTGGAGCTGGGGTGGGCGAGCGACCGCCTGGATAACACACAGGATATGAGCTATTATGTAACATACATATTTGTGCTGAAAACCAGATATTTTTAGAAAGTTTGTCTGACCTTCCTGAGTTCAGGTAAAGTTTACATATCTGGATCATAGCATATGAATTCAAAGGGAGAAAAACCACATCATCTTCTTCCCAGTGTAATGAAAACATTCCTCTCTGTTTTGATACAATTATATTGTCAAATGGAGGACTGTTCAAGTAATTAGTAACATAATTAGGAAAGCTTTTTCTGCTCACTCTGGCTTCAGTTGAAATACAATCCTTACTTCCAATGCTCTTTAGAGCAGGGCAGATTTCTTAAAGAAGAAAAGCTTTAATGAACAAGGGAGCCATGGGAATCTGATACATTATATTTTTATAACTGTCTCAGACAGCCTTAACTTGCCATCTTTAGCAAATAAAAGCCAGGTTATGAGAGAAGATACAATCACAAAACGTATCTTTTCTTTTCCCCCCAAGGACTTGCAGTTTCCCATGACTGGTTCATGTCCTTATTTACTGACAAATGTTAATCAGGCATACACCTTGAGGGGAAAATCACCTCTTGAATTATATTGGTGTGACTAGAGAGTTTTGAAATAAGTAGACAAATGCTGAAGAGTGTTTTGATTTTGAACACAGCATTGCACCAGGGAGTTCATGCCATTTTCTGCAAAATTTCTTAACTTTAGAAAAGCATAACACTCCCTTCTAATATATGGAGACTCTGCCTCTAGTAACTCTATTTTCTGTATAAAGGCTGTCTAGAGCTGCTGGTGACCCATGTGGTAGTTGGGGTCAGAAACGGGAGAGCTTGCAGATGGGTAAATCTCTGACAAAGAACCTATTCAAAATTTTGTAGTGCCTGGAAGAAACCTAAATGATCATTAAACACATTTACCATGGATTTGCAAACATAGAGCTCAACATTGTTGAGAGCTGGGCACTCCCAGGGAAAAGCTAGGCATATAACTCTTTCCCTGACCAGAAGCGCTTCGTACGTTGGTTCCTTCCATGTAAGTTTGCGGATCTGCAGCTCCCAATGAAATGAATAAATTGGACATTCTAAACACTTCTCAGGGGCCCAGTCATGCAGTGTGCTGAGCATTTCATGCCAGGGCTAAGCTCCCTGGATGTGCTTGAAGAGTAACGTTCTTGAAGTAGTGCCCTTTACATCAGTGGCTTAACTCAAGGAGTTAGGCACTACTTAACATGTATAAAGATAGCAGAATCTGGCTCAAGATCTGGTCCCAAATTGA
Organism: Mesoclemmys tuberculata; assembly: GCA_007922155.1. NCBI lineage: Eukaryota > Metazoa > Chordata > Testudines > Chelidae > Mesoclemmys > Mesoclemmys tuberculata. Next base: position 17,033,547 of record ML675631.1, read on the forward strand.
GTAGGGAATGAAAGTAAGGAGCTCAAAGCATGCTATTCTTACTGTGTTCCCAAACTTGTGCCTTATGCAGGACTAGCTCAAAGGCCAGTTTCTTCATATAAATTAAATAGTCACTCCAAAGACTGATGATGTTAGGTTAAAGAAATGCTCTTTCTGGCTCTGATTCAGCAAAGTAGTTAAGCCTAAACTTAAACATATCAAAAGTCTCACTGAAGTCATACTTAAAACTATGCATATTTTTAAGTGCTGTGCTAAATTGGAACCTCAATCTCTTCTGCTAGCAAGACTATCTTACAAATTCTTTGCTCTGACAATTGAGGCTGGTAAATTAGTGCTTTTAAGAGAGTGCATAACTTGTTCTGGTACTAATTTTTAATTGGGAAAAGCCTCTTAAATGTATTGATGTTAATATGGCAAATGGTAGTTTTTGAAAATGGCAGAAAAAAAGAACAACCCTCCCCATTATATTTTTATAGTATCCTGCAGAGAATTGTTATGTAATGGCTCATCATACATTTTCATTGTCCTTTATCTTTATCAGGAAAAGCAGATTCATCATCTTCCTTTTTTTTTTTCCCCTTTTTTTTAAACCTCAGTTGGAAAGACTGTTGGGATCCATTTGGTATGAGAACTAGGTTTACCTAAACACACATCACTTGTTAGTGAATTTCTGTTCAAAACGTTTTGACAAGGGTGGCTCTAGTGTAGAAGAGTTAGTCTTTGAGTTAAATTGTCAGGTAAATATGGATTTGAAATAGTATCTGATATGCAGCTATGCTGCATATTTTGTGTTGTATCACTTTACTCGAGTACAATCAAGTAAATTGTCATTGCTATAAACTGGGAAATAAGCACATGATTCCTACCATATGTGTTAAAGTTTGGTGCATGCAGCTCCTAACTATACAGATATTTCCATCCCTGTCACAAATAGAAATAGTCAAAACTTTTTGTACCCAGTACCACATCACAAGGCTGCCATTTAGGCTGTGTGTCCAGTCAAGTAGAGTAAATATAGACACAAGCAACCAGTGGGAACACAGGAATGCATGGAAGCAACAGACATGCTCCCACAAGAAGGTTGTCAGGTATGGGTGGCATGATTCCCCTAACAGAAAACTTACATGGTATCACTGTTTCCATCTTACTGCTCTCATTGGTCAGGATGATCAATGTTTGTTTTTTTATTGATGAGTAACTATATTCATAAAACTTTATTTGTTGGCTCCTTGTGGGATTTAAACAAGGAAGACGTCTTCAACATATAGAAGCAAGATTGGAGCTTGAGGTGCTAATCAATTTAGGTAGCTTCAGCCATCTGATATCTGTCAGTATTTAGGTGCCCAAATAGTTTCAGCCTGCTGTTGGACATCTCTTACTCTTGTTGCACTAGATAACAAAATAACAGCTGAAAAATATAGTTACATTAACATCTTCCATCTTAAATTCCCATATCTACTCAGAAAAAAACTGTTTCACAAATGCAAAAAATGGGAAACGTAACATGAAATGTGACAAACATTGAACCATCTCTGGAGCTGCAATCATAGTGGCAGCTGTGAGAAACGATAAAGTAGCAATATGTACTGCAATCAGATTTTCTGTCAGGAAATAGTAGCAAATATTTTTTTTATTATTTAAAGAGTCAGACAGGCACAAACCAATGTGCAGGCTTAAGCTATGTAGTTTTGATTAACAGACATTTTCTCTCAATAGAAAGAATTTTAAAGTGAGTAAAATCTGTTTCCAAAATGTGTCCAAGCCCATGTAGGATAAATTCTAAACCTGGAGATTGGCCAAACAATCAAAATCTCTGCTAAACTTTTCCATGCAGTGCTATGTAAAAGTCAAAAAGTTTAAAGAGATTTTCATTTCCTTGACACTCATGGTATAGCTTTCCTTAAATGCTAAAGAAAACTAGACATACATGATCAAAATGTCCTAGTTGATCACAAAACTGATAGGGTGAGTTAGCTACAGGAAAACCTTTGTATAAAATATGAATGATCTATCCATATATTCGTAACAGTATCGTTTCACTTATGCAGTATCTGTGGTTCTCTGTGTTCACAGTGTGAATGTACAAGGCAATCTAATATGCCATGCATGGTGATCCAGTAAACTTAGTGTTTCAGAAAGATTTGCAGGAAATGATTCTTTGGCCTGAACTCACTTTCCAGTTACAAAATCCATTTATAGAGTACTTTGTACTCTCAAATGCACATGCACAGTTCTCATTTACCGTCAAGGGCACAATTTTGCCCCAGATATTTTGGCAGGCCTATGCAAACCTCAGACCAATTTTAGGCTTAACTAGAAAAGATAAAAGAAACCAGAAAATAGAAGGGTTTCACAAAATTGTTAGGATGACTTAAGTTCGCGGCTTGACCAGTTTTTGATGTCTATGATAAAACTTTTGATTACCCCACTGCTTTTCTTTTTTGCATTTGCCCTTCTTCTGCCCATTCCTTATAATTTAATTGACTGGCAGGGGGAAGGAAAAAACTACTCAAAATCACTTTTACTCCAACTAGTTTTTAGGAGAGCAAGTGAGAATTAGGTTTGATGCTGTCTGGAAACATAAAAATCACAGTTTTGGAAGCATCATGCTTTCCTAAAGCATGTTCTAAACAGCTAGAAAGTGTTAAGGCTGAGGACACGCAAACATTCTGTTTGGAGATGGTGGAAGCATAACAGATGTGTCTGAAGCATTTGCATTTGAGAGCCTACTTCACCATTGGTGGCTGCAAACAATCAGTGGTGGTGGTGTTTGCTGGGTTTTTTTAAGTGGAAGTTTAAAAAACCCAGTATTTACAGTTTATGTTCATATATGGTTAAATTCTGCCCTTGGATACTTGCTTGGTGCCCATTTAAAGTCAATACACATTGCACCTGCCTATTTAACTTGAATATTTTTTTTCTTAATCTCAGATTAGGAGTCATAGTGGCATCACAAAAGTGATGGGAAAGAGTCATTTTAATGAAGAGTCCACCCTGAAGGAAAACATGGTTTTGGAAAGGAAGGTAATTTGAGTAGGATGACAACTCTGATCTGGCATACAAATCATGTCTAAAAACAACTTGACAAATGAATTGTTATAGAGCACCAGTCACCATGCCATAGTAGTTTGAAGATATCAGACTTTAATGGGAAGCTTTTTCAATTCTCCTAACTTCTTAAAAAGACATCAATCCTCTTGAGATATGATATTTTATCTTGGTCGGTTTTTTTGCGGGAAATTTAGAAAAAAGGCAGAAAAAAGGTATGTCCATGGTGTTGACTCGCTCTGAAAATCTCTCATGTGCTTTCTGGCTTATCATATTTCCTAACTGGCTTGACCTACAAACATCAATTTTTTTTTCATCTTCCTCCTCCAAGCCAGTGCCTTCTAGTGTGTGTCTCCAGGAGTTAGTGGGAGATTTAGAAAGCAATATAAGTATTGCTTCACACACAAGGTCAGCTCCCAGACTACTGCACTGGGCAACACAGAATGGTGAGGAGGTGAACATCCCACAGTGCTGAAGGAACAGGTTCAAGACTATTTAGAAAGATTGGACATAAACAAGTCCATGGGGCCAGATGCAATGCACCCGAGGGTACTGAGGGAGTTAGCTGATGTGATTTCAGAGACATTGGCTATTATCTCTGAACGCTCATGGCAATTGAGGGAGGTCCCTGGTGACTGGTAAAAAGCAAATATAGTGCCCATCTTCAAGAAAGGGAAGAAAGAGGATCTAGGGAACTACAGACCGGTTAGCCTCACCTCAATCCCTCAAAAAATCATGGAGCAGGTCCTCAAGAAATCTATTTTAAGGCACTTAGAAGAGAGGAAGGTGATCAGGAGCAGTCAACATGGCTTCACCAAGGAAAAGTCATTCCTGACCAACCTGATTGCTTTCTATGAAGAGGTGACTGGCTCTGTGGCTGTGGGGAAAGCAGTGGACATGATATACCTTGACTTTAGCAAAGCTTTTGATACGGTCTCCCACAGGATTCTTATCAGCAAGTTAAAAAAGTATGGGTTGGATGAATGGACTACAAAATGGATAGAGAATTGGCTAGAGCACAGGTGTCAAACACAAGGCCTGCGGGCCAAATCTGGCCCACCGGCTTGTGTTCTCTGGCCCGCGGACCGAATCCAGCCCGCCGCCTTGTGTAATCCATCCTGGGTTTTTTGTGTTCTCCAGCACGGGTTTTTTCTGACTCTGTCACTCTGCCACCGAATTTCACCCCGCGTGGAGATTTCACAGCGGAGAGCAGAGCCTGTGAGTACCTGTCGTGAGTCCCGCTGTCCCATTCTGCCGCCGAATTAAACTCCGCCTAAGAAATTTCACGGCGGAGAGTAGAGTACCTAAAGCACAGCAGACTAGAATATGATGTTTCTTAGTGCTGAGTGTTTTTAGATTAGGGCATGAAGCGTGTTAGTGGCCCCCTTGAACTACATTTAATGTAAATGTGGCCCCCCATAGGAAGTGAGTTTGACACCCCTGGGCTAGAGCAAAGGGCTCAACAAGTAGTGATCAATGGCTACATGTCTAGCTGGCAGCTGGTCACAAGTGGAGTGCCCCAGGGGTCATTCCTGGGGCCGGTTTTGTTCAACATCTTCATTAATGATCTGGAGAATGGGGTAGATTGCAGATGACACTAAGCTAGGGGGAGTGGTTGATACCCTGAAAGGGAGGGATAGGATACAGAAGGACCGAAACAAATTGGAAGATTGGGCCAAAAGAAATCTGATGAGGTTCAGCAAGGACAAGTGCAGAGTCCTGCACTTAGGATGGAAGAATCCCGTGCACAGCTACAGACTGGGGAACAACGAGCTAGGCATCAGCTCTGCAGAAAAGGATCTGGGGGTTACAGTGGATAAGAAGCTGGATATGAGTCAGCAGTGTGCCCTGGTTGCCAAGAAGGCTAATGGCATATTGGGCTGCATTAGTAAGAGCATTGCCAGCAGATCGCGGAAAGTGATTATTCCCCTCTTTTTCGGCACTGGTAAGGCCACATTTGGAGTATTGTGTCCATGTGGAGTATTTGTAGGGCCCCCCACTACAAAAAGGATGTGGACAAGTTGGAGAGAGTCCAGTGGAGGGCAACAAAAATGATAAGAGGGCTGGAGCACAAGACTTATGAGGGGAGGCTGAGGGAACTAGGCTTGTTTAGTCTGCAGAAGAGAAGAATGAGGGTGGATTTGAGAGCAGCTTTTAACTACCTGAGAGGGGGTTCCAGGGAGGATGGAGCTAGGCTGTTTTCAGTAGTGGCAGATGACAGAACAAGGAGCAACGGTCTCAAGTTGCAATGGGGGAGGTCTAGGTTGGACATTAGGAAAAAGTTTTTCACTAGGAGGGTGGTGAAGCATTGGAATGGGTTACCTAGGGAGGTGGTGGCATCTCCATCTTTAGAGCTTTTTAAGCTGCGGCTTGACAAAACGCTGGCTGGGATGATTTATCTGAGGTTAGTCCTGCTTTCAGCAGGGTGTTGAATTAGATAACCTCCTGAGGTCCGTTCCGATTCTAATATTCTATGATTATATTCTATGAGGCATATCATATCTATGCCACAACAAGCAGGTAAATAGGGCTTATTAGAGCAGGAGAGAAAAGATAAAACTTGTAAAGAGAAGGTGCCTGAAGGCTGAGGGAAAAATACTGTGAGGAAGAGCTCCCCTTCCTTAGCCCTAGAGCAGGAAGCATGGAGGAAATGGGAAATGGATCTTAAGAGATTTAGCAAATGAAGGATCTTTGCCCAGGCTGAAATAAGCTTGCCTACAGTACAACAGCTCACTGCTGCAAAACACAAGTTCTGTACCGATGTCGCCCACTCAGCAATAACACTATCTGTGCGCTGACATAATGCTCTCGTGCGAAGGTATCAAGGCCTGAGAGTAGGGATCTGATCAATGTAGGGCCAGACTTTCAAAATAGCTCACTACCCAGCAGCTCCCATTGTCAATGGAAGCTGCTGAATGCTTCTAAATGAAGCAACCAAGTTTTTCAGGTGCCTAATGGGAACACAGCTGTCTTAAAAATGTAGCTTTGATTGAGACACTGAGCCCTTGTTTAAAAAAAAATCATCTTTAGAGAAGATTTTCTGGTTTCAGGAGTTTGCTCAAGGGAAAGTCAGGTGAGACTTTGGTACTACCTTTCAAATATTTTAATTAAAGTGAGGGTGGGGGGGGATATATGTTGGTTAAACCTATAAGCTTTTTTAAATACAAACAATACCTTTTTTTTCCTGAAACATCTCTCAGATAATCAATTTTAAATATGCTTTACAAGTGGCCTTAATTAGAAGCCTTTAACTATCAAATTTTAAATTATCACCTTTTCCAAGGAACAAAGCAAGACAAAAATGGCTATTTTGTTTTATGTAAATCAAATATCTTTTATGCTTTTTTAATGTACAGGAGCTATTCGAATTTGTTTTTCAAAGTGAGCACACAATTGCTTTTTCCACTAGGTACTACCTATCTACCCCCCAATGAGACTGTGATCTGCTGTTCTGGAATGTGGGTTTTGTTTTCATTTGATTTGTTAGAATCAAAGGCTACAACTACAGCAGATCTTTCAGAAATGCCACAAATCCGTTGTTTCACCTTCACAGTTCTAAATACAGATCCAATGCACATTCAGAAGATGGAGAAAACATTTTGTTGTACAACAATAGAATATTGCTAATTTTTTTTTCTGGGTGTCTGAGTCTAAAATCTCAATTTGAAAGATGAAAAATCCTGCTATTTTTATGGATAGTCCTTTTTCTCTCTACGTCCTTCCCCCACCCCTCCCTCCAGTATCGTTTACAGCATATGTATTTTTAACCAGTGGATTTATCTTGTTTTCAGACTCTGATATACAAAATGATGTAAGTGGACTTTTAAAAAGTACAAAAGTTCCTTTAGCATAAGGCATCAAACTTCCCCCTTCCAATGACTGGTGTGAAATCTGTGGAAGAAATTGTTACATGGGCTAAGACTAGCTTTCTTGAGTTAATTTGGGATTTCAATAGCTTCCTGACCTCCAGAGTAGTAATGAGCACTCTTTTTTTTTTTTTTTTTTTTTTTTTTTTAACTAAGAACCATGCTGGCAAATTACTAGAAGATTGGGGGCTTCATCTCTTAGTGGGAATAAGTAGATAGGACTCCACTCAGTCTACTCCTAGGGAGAAAAAGTTATGTCATCCACCTCCTCTTAAGCAGCACTGAAATGCCTTGCTTTACTAAAGATTACCTGTTGCACTTCTTAGTTGGCAAAACACCTATTGACTTTGATTACAGTTTGGGCTGGTAAAGACCTTTAGGGTTTGACATGTATCCAATCTGCAAGCTGCTCCAGATGGGCAAAATCCTGTGTGACCCCCACAAATCCATGAGAGTCTGCATGAACAGATGCTTTCACGAGCATGGAGCAGCTTGCACAAATTTGCAAGTCAGTTTCAGAAGGTGGCCAGAGGTGGGGAGACACTTCCCTCTTCTTTCAACTGCTAGCAGGGAATGGGACTTTCCGTCTTCTGGCTGCTGAAAGTAGGGAATGAAATTTTTGTTTCTGTAGTAATATAGAGATGCAGTCTCACTTTTTTTTTTCCTCAAAAGGCAGAAGTTCTTACCTACTTGATCCACTGATGTAGTATAATAGAGCAAGATCTAACAGATCTGCATGCTTAGGCAAAGGCAGAGGTCTCAAAGCAAACATCAAGAATAAATTAGGGACCACTGAATTATGACATTTGTAATGACAGGGGGCCAGATTATGATTTGAGATTGTTTTGGATACTTGGAGGTCCTAAGGCATGTTGGCTAGGTAATTCCTGTCTCTCCCATAGTTGAGAGGGTGTGTGTGATTTGGGAGGCAATTAATGGCTTTTATGCAGCAGTCAGTGTTTGTTGCAGCTATTTTCTTTTGTGCAGTCAACTCTTGTAACAGAATGCAGCTCAGCATGGACAACCAACATTTCCGTAATATACAACAGTGAAGAATACATTATCGGTCTGAACATGAGGCCAATTTCCGGCCCTGAACACTGGCAAAAAAATGTTTTCTCATTTATTTTATTTTTTTCCTGCCTATATACCTGCTCATCTGCCATGCCGGCATATAGAATTCCAATAAGCAATGTGGTGGTGGCTTTTCCCATCCGATTTCTTGGAGAACTTTAGGTAAACTGTAGGTTGTAGGTGGCTTATGGCGTTTAACCGTCTTTTATGAGTCACTCCACCTACCCCCACTCTGTCCCCAGGAGGTATTATAGGGTTTATGCAATGTGGAAACCTTGTACGGGCCATACCTCTGCCAGAGGATTAATTTTACTCAATAAATTCATTCCAAATCAAAGAATTATGTTTTATACTTGACCTAAAAGTGTGTTGTTTTTAAACAACCTTAACTATTCAGGATAGCTTTGTAACCAAGTTTGTGAGGTATGCTTCTGCCTACCCCATTTGATGATAGGGTAAGCACCTTGCCATGTTCTCCCATGCCATAACCTAATATACTTACTAAGCTGCTTCTGTTATACACACATTTTAAAATGTTTGAATGTAATGAATCCTTTTCTTCAGCAGAACCAATCCTGTTCTGTTGCTATAGGCAAACTTTATTTGCCTCCATGGATCCCCTTCAACAGCATCTTTCCCTATCAAAACCTTCAAAGAAGTAAAATTAGCAAAGGTTTGAAGTGGAAGATGAAGACAGTGAAGCTGCTCCCTATGAATAAAAATAGTGAGCACTGTAAGAGGAATATAAATGGATTATAAAGTATTGCAAAGGTTACTAAGTCTATTTTTTTTTAATTTTGTTTGTTTTGGGCATTGTGCAAACTGCCAACCTGTATCCTTACAGGTACTAAGCTGGTAAAACTAATTCTGAGTAGCAGTAAAGGGCTATATTTTCCTCTTGGCCCATTTCAAGCTACAGTACGATTAGTTTTGGACCAACCACCTATAGTTTACTGTTTTCTTTGTTATTATTAGAGGAAGTTTTCTCACAGAAAACATTTAATTTGTGCTATCCATTGCATTTTGCGGTTGGGAAAGCCATTATAAATAATGACAGTGGCTTTCCATGCTGTATACCACTTAAAATTTTCAGCTGCGTGCTAGAATTTTAACCTTTAGATGTATCACAATAATGACATGTCATCCCTAAATAATGAAATGCCAGCCGCCTGCTGAAAGTAGTATACACCTATTTTCAGCCTGAAACCAGTCATCCATTCCTACAGTAGCTTAACTTCTAGGATAGTGCATCTACTGAGGACTAATACAACAGTAAATAGGATAAATGTGACGGAGGGAGGAACTAGGCCATTTTTATTAGAAGCCAAATTATTAATGCACAAAGTAATCTGTGCAACACAAAAAACAAACAAACAAACAACCCCAAATCATGGTAATTTAAACTTTTTTTCAGTTGGTGTTAGATTATCTTCCAGTAGACCAATTAACTACAAGAATCTTACGTTTTTTTTGGAATGAGTTAAATCACCAGGCACAAAGTTTATGATGATGATTTTGCAGTCCTACTATTATTCTAAACTATTCCAAAATTGAGTGGGAAATGGTGGCAGTTCCTGAGTGTAGATTTTATCTCCATGCATGAACAGAAATTTAAATTTCTAAACGAAAGTGATCCCAGTTATCCACCATTTTCTTCAAGTTAGAACACATTTGAAGAGAGGCCTCTAAATTCTCATTCAGAATTTACCCGCCAACAAAGTGTTAACAAAATATACTATTGATAATTTTAAAATTAAACACAAATAAAAGTCCTGGCACTAATTAGATCTCTGCAAATATTCACTGCCAAATCACTTTTTTTCTATTTGTCTTCAAGGCCTCCATCTTCTGTTGAACTTCATAGGGGCCTTAATAGACCTCACTGAAGTATGGCCTGTTGACATCAAAGGGATTTACATGCCTGCTTAAACGCTTTCCTTGTTCTTCAGGACAGAGGCTTTGTCTTCTTACTGGTTGTAAAGACCCTACTGACACACATTTTTTGAGCTAAATAAATAGTGTGTATGTAGGGGAGGGGTTACACACAGCATATTTGCATGATTAGTTAAAAGGAAAGAAACCCACAAACTAGTGGCCTTTTTTAATATAACAAGAGCATGCTACTTACTTTTGAAGTGATGTCAGCCTGATCTGTGTCCTTCAATCTCCTATATAGTTTAAGTAATACATCTGTTTAATGGTAAATTTAATCTTGTGGGAGTTCAGAAAAACCTTTAATATGAAAGCTTAATTCATGCTGAATTGGTATTCCTCATTTAGGTAAAAATGAAGAGCTTTCCTATGGCACACTTAGCTTTGGCTTTAAACAAACATCTGCAGCTTTATCTGCTCTATTTTGAAATAACTTATTTATTGTGAAGTTCCTCACTCACTCCTTCCCCCACCCTCACCTCCATCCCCACCCAGATCAAATAGGATGCGAGGTTAACACTATATAATTGTGTTACATAGGAGTAGTTCTGCAATGGAAATGAGATTTAATGATACCACCTTTAATCTATCCAGTTTGAGTCATCATGACTACTGCCATTGCTTCAAAGGTAAACAATGGCTAGCAATAATGTGCCCTTTAACAAGGTCTGGAAGGAGTGAAAACTTATTGATGTTGCTTACCACAGTATGTCTTAGAGTGCCTCATGCTTTCCTGCAAAATTATGTCAGCTACCAAGGCTGTTGGATATAGCAGGATTAACAGTATAAATATCTAGGAGTCTCTTCTATTGCCAGAAGTTGTTATGGAGGGAGCAGTTGAATGGCCTCAGCTTATAAAGGATAAAGTTATTTTATCATTCAAAGGACTGGTCTTTATTAGCCTCTAGAAACACCATTTGTATTGATTTTTTTTTATTTAAAAGAAGGCACCTATGATGTAATAAAAATAATAATTTGGGTTTATGTGGTATTCTTCATATGAGTATCTCAATTTCTCAAAGCACTATATAAACATTAGTTAATTAAGTCTCCCAATACCCTTGAGGGGTAATGAGTGGATAAACAGAAATCACTTCCACCACCCACTGAGGTGCTCAATAGCTGTTTAATTGCACAACAATATCATAACAGTTTAGGACAGGAAGCAAAGAAGTATAACTCAGGTGGAGTTAAAGCAGGCATAATGTAATATCTCAAGAGAGAATTTTTCCAAGACTGGGCAAACACCCCTTATCAACATTGAGATATGATAATTAAAAAACAAATGGTTTATGTCACCTCAGAAAGATGGCAAATCTGAAGGCAAAGATACTCCTGCTACCTGCTGGGGCATTGGTTCAAAACTGAATTAGTGGAAATAGTGTGTCAAATGAATCACCAGTGCCATATGCTATAGCAGCCACACAATACAGCCTGAATGAATGATACTCATTAGGTCTGCTTAGAAGTTTTCCATTAAAACTGTTCTTTCAGTTGAAAACATGTTGTTGTTTTTATATCTTCTTTGAAAACCAAAGGCCTAAAAAGAAAATTTTTAAATTTTTGGACAAATTTGAATTTTTTAAATTCTAATATCTCTGAAATGCCTCCTAGGAGTTCTAGTTGCCCATTCTCTATAGGACAAGCTTCCCAGCCAGACTTTATCTTCCATGATGCACCATGGCCATGCAATTGCCATAATATGTCACCTCCCCCGCACTGAGAGGGAAGACTGTGGGAGACTCCTCCCATGAAGCTCTGTAATAATATTTCAAAATTAATATATGACTTTTCATCTGAAATATTTTGGATTACAATTTTTTAATTAAAATTCCAACCAACTATAATAATGTTCCTTGGTTACTGAAGACACATATTTCTCAACTATCTATATTCTGATAGCTACTATTTCAGAGGCATTTATGCAATGAAAAATTTGGTTAAGTGCTGGGAGCTGAACACTGTAAAAGTAATGCAACTACATTATGCTAACTGTTCAAAAATGTACCCCTCTTGGTTAAACAGTATTAGGATAAATCTCATTGTTCACTGCAGAAGTCTAGCACTGGGAATACAGCTCTGATTTCAATCCTGTAGAACTGGATAGAGATTTACACTGGAATTGTCAAAGGACAATGACAGTGACTGAGGCACTCAACTCCTATTGAATTTCAATGGGATTTGGGGTTCTGAGCCTAGGCCAAGTCTTACTTTCCTTTGGATAAAGCTGGAATTTTCAATAGAGTTCTATAGCAATTTAATAACGGAGAGAGAGGGATCTAAAAACCATTAGAATCCAATAAAGAAATGAAAATTTTCCTAAACATTTTCCCCTCTTAATCGTGTCATAGAATTTTACGAAAGGGTCCAAAAACGGTATGATTTTCTATTAAAGTGAACAGAACTCTTCTATAAGGGTAATATTACAACATTACTGTTTATGCAGTACTATGCATGTAAGCAGCACCAAGCAAAATAGAATAAAATATATACTTTGGCATGAAGTGTTTATATTCTAATCCTGATACACTACGGATCTCACTTACTTCAGTGTGAATTTGGAGGGACTGCACTGAGGTCAATGGAAATATATTGGTGGTAGCAAGGAAAGAATAAGATCCATTGTGATCTCAACAAGAAATAGTACGAAGTAAATCTATGCTTACCACTGTAATCTTTTATTTCTATTTCTCTGGTTGCTATAGGTAAATGGAGTGAGAGGATGTTGGGGCAGAGTTTTCCTTCAGTAAATGGGTATTCAGCTCCAGTTTACAAAAATAAGCACAAACTACTTGGCTCCCATTAGAAACCAATAGTATCTGAATAAGCAACACATCAGCATCTGTATGGACATTCTTGCAGCATAAGTAGTAATTCCTCAAGCAGAGGTGAAGTAATACTAAGTTGTTGACCCTGACTGGTGGGAATGGATATGTCAGTAATAGATACTGAATGAGTTTATTAAGATTAAAGGACCTATTGTCTCATTCCTCAGAAATTCAATATTTTGAGAAAATTGATTTCTCATTAGTCTAGTAACATGCATTATTTGGTCATTAGCTGGACTTGATGATAATTTCGTAAGTTTAAAAATGGCAGGCACTTTCATTGTTTTCATATTAAAAAGGCCCAAATTAACTGGTGCTGTAAAAGCCTTAAGTTTCAAAACTTAAACTGCTCTGCTGACTCTCGAGACTATCAAATCTGTATAGTCAGTCATGATGACCATATGAATCTTTCATTTCTGTTTGTTAAGCTAATGAACTCCTCCTCCTCTTCCCCCTCTCTGAGAAGACTGGAGAAAGGAACAGTCGAGCATAATTCCTGCTGACAAATATGGATAAGTGGAAGCGCTATCTTTATTTTAAAATATGAAGTATCTTGGAACAATTGCTCAGTTGCTGTAAATTGCTGTAGCTCTAGAGAGCTCCATGACACTGCACTGATTAACGTTGGCAGGTGATCCTGGCCCCTCATTTCTCAGAAATCATGTACTATATAGTGCTTCCAATGCATGGTTATGATCAGTGATGGATGAATAGAATTCCCAATCAGTGGAATGGGTAGCAGACGTGGTAGCTGTTAGAAAATTGGCAATTGCCAACACTTTCCACACAGTAGTGGTGTCTGGGGTACAATGCTTTTCCTCATACCTAGAATAAGGAACAACTGTAGTTGCTGTATGGTAGCTGTTGGCAAGTGTTTAATTTTTGATGGTTCCTGCTGTAGGTCATCTTATTTGTGGCTGGTATGCTAGGGGTCCTCCTGTCTAACTGAGTGATAAGCCTCTGTGTTGAATGTCTATATGCTACCACTGCCTGCCTTCAGCTATGCATACTGTAGCCTGATGAGGACAGCCCAGGTCTTTGTGTTTATCTCGTGTTCCACATCTTTTAGGGGCTATGCCATTTACCTTAGGCCACAAGATGAATGGGATTTGTTTAAATAACTAAAATACAAAATGTAATGTGACTTGAGACTGCAAGGTCTGATTCTCAACTGCTTTGCATCTTGTTTAGTCATTTTCATCTGTGCAAAGTGATTGTCAAGTGTTCCCAATTACAGACTGGGTTGTTGTATGTAATGTGCTTCAGTAGAGGGTGGGGAACCAGACTGGGAATTCAGAGACATGGATTTCTATTCCCAGTTCTCCAAATAAACTGTTTTGGGACAATGGGTGAGTCATTTCACCTCTGTTCAGAGAGGAAGGATGGTCCTATGCTTCAAGTGCTAAGGTCTTGAGACTTTGGTTCAATTTTCTGCTCTGCCATGGACTGACTTCCTGCGTGACCTTGGAAGAGTCACTTTATGTCACTGCCTGTAAAATGGAGGTAATTATACTTCCATTCTGCACAGGCGTGTTGTAGATGCTGGGTAGTAGAGACTGGGCCCGTAACATTTCTTGCTACATTATTTGGCTGTTGCCATGTGCTCCGCAGTTCCCACAACAACTTGGTTAAATAATAGAAACGACTGGGTACAATAGAAGCTCGAAAGCTGAATATAGAATTTACTGTTGTACACAGAGATGAATTGGAAAGCTGTCACAGGTTTGTAAATCTTTCCCTTCTCATTTCATTTTCTCTCTTTCATGTTGACCTGTACTTTTCAGGGACCAAGCAGGTTACATTACTGCAGGCCATCAGGATGGATTGGGAATAGCAATACTTGTCTGTCTTTATTCTGGACTCATTCATTCTGAGATGTGGGCTTTTTCTTCCCTTTCTACCTGCATCCCTTATATTTTTCATGCAATACACTGTGCTTTTGCCAGACGGCTAGCATTAGCTTACCATTGTATAACTAAACTTGACATTTAATTTAAAATCAAAGGTACCATTATGTAATAGTTTGTTAAGTTGTATCTCTGTCCTGGCTAACATAAATAACCTTCTCTTCAATGAAAGAGGTAATTCAGTGTCTAGGATATATTTTCAGAACGGTTCCTACTCATGGTAGGAAAATTGGAAAAGTAAGACACCATTCTGCATTGGCTAAACAAGCTCTAGTTGAGGTCTTATAGTTTGTAGCTATTGTCAGCACAACATAACTCCAAATGTCCTAATTTCTCTTTGGTGAATATACCGTATGTATGGAAGGAGGAAAGCAAGGAGTAACAAGTGCACTCTGGTTAATGGAAAGCATCTTGGCATCTTTACATCTATATATGTCAAGTTTGCTATATTCAGTTGTTTTTCAGAGCAAGATGGAAAGAAAAGAGCATGTAAAATATGATGTGTACATACATAGGAGCCAGTTTCATACACATATTAACAAAGGGCCAAATCCTGAAGTGCTTATGTTTTCACATTCGCCTTACTCAGACAAATAGCAATTGCAGTCAAATTTGTTCAGTCCATTATATTTTAGTCATAAAGCTCTAGGATGATATGTTAGGAAGTTCTAGGATGATTTGTTAAATATATCAAGCTCTCATTCATTTGAAGCATTTGTTCCAAGAGAGCAGAACCACAATTCTTAAAAACAAAATAGTAAGGTGGGACTCATCTGCTCAAAATCCATGGATGGGTTATTCAAACTCTGTATCACAGGAATATGGTGAGGTATTCTAGGGTCAAGGACCTACCCTGTGTGACCCCCTGCTCTGACAAAGGTCAGTTGCTTTGTTTCCCTCTCTGCAGTTTTATTAGTACTTTTAGCAAGAACTTTCTGTGCAAGGGCCTCTTGTCAGCTAGAATATGGGTTGCGTGAATTATTTTGTGGGCATTTTATGGGAAGACAATCTGTCCTATCATTTGTGCATTTGCTGTTTTAAAGGTGCCTTCCTTTAAAAGGGACCTTTAAAGGTGCTTTAAAGGTGCATAAAGGGCAGTGGTGGAGACCTAGCACTAGAAATTGACAGCTATTTTGGGAGCATATTGCCTATTTTAGAACTAAAGAATCATTATATCTAAATAGCATTGCATCATTATAAATAACTGTAACAGTCACTGAAGCATAGGTTCAGTTATTGCAAGCTCCAACAGCCTGCGATGTGAGGGATGCATGCTGACTGGAAGATGAAGGCGAATAATAGCAATCAAGATTCATAATCTCCCAGGGCACCCTGCAGTGAATGGGCATTTGCTTTTGAAGATATTGCTATTTAAACACTGAAAACAAGAGCTAGTAAATGTATTAAGGTTATATTTAAAATGAGCGTATGGTACTGAAGGTGTGCACGGTAGATGGAAATAAAACCTGCTACTATCCATTTAGCTCATGGATCTTTCAGGAATGTGACGACATAATATGGTTAGTTTTGTGACTGAATCATTGCTGGAGGGATTTGGAGTAGTCTGAAGGAAGGCAGGAGGAGGGCAAATGGCCACAGGTACAGGACACATTCCAAGGTAGGGGGCAGTCTGAGGGAAGGTACAGCAGTACCTGTCTCCTCCTCGCACAAATGGAGTGTGAAGAAAACATGAAACTGGCTCAAGCTGGCAAGATCAGGGAATGCTGAGTGATACCAGTAGGAGTGTGTGGCAAGGTGGCCCCTTTCTGGGGTGACTTCCCGTAACGAGCCACAGCACAATCAGGCTTCCTCAGAAAGTGGGACTGTAGCAAGATTTATGGCACACTTAATGAGATGGACACCGACGTGAGGAAAACAGCAGTTTATTATTGTCGACAACAGACTCAGCGGAATTATTTCCAAAGGCTGAGCCCCGATTATACTGGGGTGTTGCCTTATGTACATTTTAAGATTTCATGAATATTCATACATAATATCACTACATTTTACATAGCGTGATTGGCTCTTTATTACCTTTTACTTCTGATAAGGTAGGTGAGGATGCGCAGTGTGATTTTCTTTGTCTGAGGTTCTTAGACTGTTAGCTTACAGCTTAGGAATGTGTGAGAGTGTGCGCAGTAGAGTTTTCTTTGTCTAAAATTTGGGCCTATCTGGACTTACCCTGACACTAAAATAAAGCTAGCCTTTTACTTAAGATTACATACCATAGAATGATACAGACTGATAATTATATTCCCCATTACTTTACAGAATTATGTGCAAGGTTAGATAGTTAGTCAGGTGCATTTTATCTACAATACAACATGAGTTATGATTTATGACCGGCCAAATGAAGCTAGGGAAAAATGTATGTAGTTAGCCCCAGAAAGTAGCCTGCCTCAGGACCCTGGTCTCACTTTTTCCTTTGTTGGTTTTCAGAAATAGTCCAAACCACCTTTGAGTATAAATAGCCCTTTCGGGATTAATGTTTTACAAAAGAAAACCCTTTGACTAAAACCATAACATACCAAGTCCCCAACTGTCCCTCAACATACAGAGCTGGTGTCTCTCACCATGCTCAGACACTCTGTAGCTCCAACATCTCTTATGATGCCCACCTCCCAGGAACTGCTCCTTGGTCTCTCACCATGCCTCACCCTAACCTTCAGTACTCTGTGGCCATCTGTGTTCAGCTCTCCAGCCCAGAGAGCCAGCAGGCATCTCTCTGCTGCATTCAGCCTTCTCTGGCCACAGCTCTCTGGCTCAGGAAAGTTAGCAAGCATCTCCATCTGCCAGGTTTCAGCAACTCCACCTTCTTTCCCAGGAAAGGCCTACAGAACTTTCTGCTCTCTCCAGGCTTCCCCCAGGCAACTATCTGTTGCTCCTTCTGTCTTTCCTCAGAGTTCAGACAGCTCTCACCTGCCTCTTCTTGTCACGCTTCAGAAACCTTGTCCAGTGCGGCCCAGGTGCCCTCTCTAAGCACAACTGGAAGTCATCTGATCAGTCACACGTGCACTGGTTTCTTCCCTTTTAAAGATCCAGTGTCACCTTGTGACAGGTCATGTTGCAGCAGAGTCAGCCACAAATTTTCCTGGAGCTCAGAGGAATGGACTTCCTACTGGCAGCTCCAGCATTTTTTCTGTGTTGGGACTTCTTAGCTTGGGGCTGTGGCGGGGACTGGGTGAGACCACTCTTTGCATCTTTTTCCAGGAGGCTGGTGTTACCAGTGGGATTAATCAGGAGCAGTGCTTGAACTCCTGCAAGGTCTGTTTTGGCCCTATGCAAAGGAGGAGGATGAAAGGGGCAGTTACTCATTTTGCCCTGTTCTCATCTTGGACATTAGGGTACAATCTAGTCCTAATCAGCAGATTTTTCGGCATAGATTATATTCTCTTTTTATATAGACACATTAATTTCTACATCCCATCTGAGTCATCTATGAACTGAGTCAGACACCAGAGTTGTGTGAAACGTCTATAAAAACCTCCGCAATTCACCTTGTTTTATGTTTTATTACAAACTCAAATCTCCGGCTGTGTTCATTGATTCGCTTAAGGTTCACAAATGTTGCATGGGAACCTTGCCCAATTTATAGTTTGTGTAAAAAATTGTGCGCAATTTATCACTTCAATGGGAAACCAGATGAAGTTCTGCCATTGTGGAGGCATTTTGCTTTGTGGCCTTCTTTTAAGATGAACCAAATACTCAAAGCAAGATGCTGTGGAAGGGGTCTAACAGCTCATGAATCAAAACTCAAGAGTTTTGGCACAAGCCCTTGTGAAGTGCTAATGCCATCTTTGACTCACATCTGCTGTGTAAACCCAGTTGGCAGATTCATAGAAAGGGTTTAAATATCTTTGATTCTTTTCTTAATGATTAGACATCCTTTGAAGGTGTTGGTCCTCAGTGTAACTTGGCTTTGTTTGAATGGATACACTGAATCTCACGAATCTGACTGTCATGAGGTGAAGTGGTGCCATTCTCCTCCAGCAGCAAACATCATGGATTCTTTGTAATGAAAAGTGTGTGTGGGATGCGGAATGATGGGTATGGTTAGAGGAAAGGTGGCCAATTAGTCATTTTATTCTCACTGATCAGTCTAGACATTGCACTTTCAATCCTCTCATCATGTTCCCCACCTCTCATCCTACCTTCTTATTGTTTTGATCCACTCACACTCTCTCTCTCTCTCTCTCTCTCTCTCTCATATCTTGTATCAAAGAAGTTGCATCTGTTATAATAGTGGGAAAAAAAAGTCTTACAACAGGATGTTAACCTGCTGAGTGTGACGGTGGAAGATTAGAGGTGATAGAAAAAATCATAAATGAAAGGACACATTCTGGCTACCCTTTTCACATGAGGTGGGTTGGGGGGGGAAGAGTCAACTGGAAGGAATTGGTGGGGACCAATGCTTATGTCTCAGTCCTAGATCTCCCTCCTACTCAAGGAGCTGACAAATTGTGGGTGAAATTCTGGCCTCATAGAACTACATTGAGGCCATCATATCATCCAATGGCTTCTTTTTTACATTCAACCACATAGAGGCATTCTATGATGAGGATTAAGGATCTGGGTTTATGAGTGGAGAGTTTCCTCCCTGTGGCCCATTCTCTGGGATTGCAGTTGTATTTGACATGGAGTGTTGTGCATGGGTGACTGTATAGTACAGAGAGAGGATGAATGGCTTGGCAGTAAACCAATATAAAATAATGTGGTTTAAGTAGTGGTTATATCACTCGCACCCCTTTGGGGAATAATGTCAAAAAGCTGAATTTGGCTCTAATAGCCAAATATGTTTTATAAATGTGGTTGGAAAGGTTTATTTTGCTTCTTGAGAAAGAGAAAAAACAGAATAAATATCCAACTATTGATTAATAGAGTAAAAGGCTAAATATTTTCACTATAGTTGAACAGTAGTTATTTAATATAATGCATCAGCACATATTTTTTAATAACTTTGTGCTAATGAATGGAGATTGTTACTGCTGGTTCCCAGCTACCCCCATTAAGAATTACCTCCTTTGTATTACAATAGGAAGCTTTCAGAAGACTTCAGGAAATTATTTTTGACTGCACTGCTGGCACTTATAGTACCAAAGTGATCTCACAGCCAGCCATTTAAACAAAACGTTGTTTTTCACAGCGATTAATTGGAGACTTGATTTTTTTGATGATGCTACGTGGAAAATCATTGTAGTAAGAATCTTGCCTAAGGAGGTTGCATCCAATGAATATTATTAGCCCTGGTCCTCAAAGGGTCTGGCCTTGCAGATCCCTTTCCAACTCAGTCTCTCTCTCTCTTCATTTAATGGTACTTTTGTCATGACACATGCTTACATACCCCCCCCTTCCCACCAACCCCTCTCCACCCCCATCCAGACACACACCTCCACTGGCAAAATTTTGAATAGTTATGGGTAAACCTCAAATGTGTTCTGAGTTTGTTGAGTTTCAAATATATATCCATCATTTCAAGTCTTCTATTTATTGTCTTTGGTTTGGAATTTATACTGAAAATATGACCAGGTTTTCTAGCAGTGTTTCCAGCTTCAGACATGTAGAAAATCTCATGAGGGTACCCTTTCTTGCATTTCCATTTGCAATCCCAGATGACACCAGGAGATGCAGCAGCATGCATGTGTATGCTACTCTTAGACTGAGATTTGTAATGCAAGCTAAATGATTTGGACCCTTAAGTCCTATTAATTTCAATCCAATCATTTGGGCAGCTTTGAAAATCTTAGTCTTAAAAATCAGCTAAACTTTTCAAATGTCAAGATGATTGCAGAACAGCTGGTTCTCTTCTGCATTTTTTTTGAAGCATCCCTAATTTATGTCCATGCAATACCCTGTGTACATACACTATTGATGGGTGTGTAGGTGTGAAATCTTTTGAAACTTTTTACAAAAGTAACTGCACTCTTTTAAATAAATATTTTAAAATGTATAGGACAATAAAAAGCTTCGGAGACCTGTAAACCAAATATCTGCATACTTGTGAAATGAGCCAACAGATTTTATTTTTTGAATGTTCAGCAGCAACCAAAATTCGCTCTTGCATTTACCACATGCAGAACATTAAAGTTGAGTTAGAAAGCATTGGAAATAATAATATGTACTGGAAATGCTGGGTGACTTTGACATTAGAAGTGTTAGTGGATGCTCCTATGTAAGTGAAAGTACAGTGAAAATAATTTTAATTCATCCTTAAAGCCAAATAATTTTGTAGTAGGTTATACTGGCTAGAATGTAAATTGAAACTATTGGTTTTCCCAACCTATTAAAACTTAGTATTAATATTCAGAAGAAATCTAGTGTAGCAATCATGGAGTTTTGGTGTATTATGTGATATTTAAAGATGTCTGGAATTTGTTGTACCATGTAACATGTTATCATGTTGTTCTCAACAGTGGATAGACTCATAAATGATGGAGGTTTAAAGCATTTTTTTCATTGTTCGTATTAGCATACCTGTTGTCTGACCATGTTCCCCTAGGGAATAGAAAGAGATTGGGCAAAGAGAGCTATGGGATTACTACTATATTCCATTTATGATACCAACATGATTGTAAATGAGGTATCAGTTAACCTTTAAAAAGGATTCTACCTATGCAGCAATTATGGTGTTGCTCACCACTTTTAGTCATGGTGAGCTCTTGCCAAAACATTTGTGGTGAATCAAAGTTAAATCATCTTAAATTCTTCCCAGTAATAGTATTTTAGGTGCAGATATTCCTGTGTATGTGTTTCTATAATTGCTTATAAAAATTATTTTCATAGTAGATATGTATTTTAGATGTATAGTAGTACATATTTTACATGAAGTGTCTGATTACAAAATCTGGGCAAAGCTCAAACTCCCCACTAGGACCAAATGGCCTAAGAAGCGCATTGGTTATTGGTTATAAGATCGGTTATTAAAGTTGTCATAGTTACAGAATCATATTCCTTAAAAAGCAGGTGTGGTGTGTTTAACCAGGTTGACTATGTTTTCTGTTTGTATGTTTGCTCATAAGGGTATTTAGTGCTCTTCAGAGTGACAGATTGACAACCATACATAGTGACCATGAAGACTTCTGTTTATTCCCAAATTAACAGCATGGACAACCATGGTTCAAGCTTTCTAATCTCCCCTCAGTGTCCCACCAAGGTACTTTTTCTAGGACTTCAGCTTCTAGGAGCAAGAGATTTATTTAGACACCTAATCCATAATTACATGGCCTTCTGATGAGGAGCCAAATGTGTCGGTGGATTTATACTGTCTATACTTTACCTCTAAACTGGACCTACTAGATCCAACATTTGGTCCTTACTAACTGGGGAAAATTTAATTGATACCTTAGAGTTGAAGTCTTCATAGTTTTAATACTAAACTTCTGAACCCTCTGGTTTCCATCCTTTGTGTTAACATTCCTGTTGGTAGCACAGGAGACACTAAGCATCAGCCAAAGCCTTGCATCTTTCTCACATGAAAGGTTTTCTCTTAAACTTCAAGTGTGATGTTATTTCTGTGAGAGATGGGATACTTGGCATTTGCATGTTAATATTTGGAATGCTTTGCCAGCTCATGGCACTTCATAGTAGTGGTAGATGGGGCTTTTGGAAACAAAGAATGCATGGAGAGCATTCCCACTGTAATTTGCAAGACTCATATGAAGAGAGAGATGTATGTACATTAAATAAAGAAATGATTATTTGATTAAAATGAAAGTTAAAAATGAAACTGTCTTAAGAAAGGCAGTGCCCTAGCGATGCAAACTTTTCTGAAGGTAGATCTTACATGTGAACATTTTTCAAAGGGTTACTTCCATCCCAAAAATGTGTATATCTTCAAAGGCAGTCCATCAATATGTAAATCTTCAAAGAGGGAATTACACAATAACATGAAAACTCTCAAAGAGAGAGCAGTTACCCAGTGATGTAAAAATCTTAGTTAAGGACAGCTCCTCTGTGATTTAAAAGTTCTTCAAAGTGGAAATCACCTAAAGCAATGCAAATTCTCCTAGTGCATGGGAAATCATTGAATAAGAACACTTCCATGATGTGTAATCTTTAAAGTGACAGTAAATGTTCACTTAAAAGTATAAACTGTACAGACTTTTGGGGCGATGGTACAGTATAATTGCATTACTGACAGGATGCCTTGAGGAACCAGAACCAAGGTGGCAGGGTTGTAAAGGTTTATGTGACCAGCTCTGGCTATACTTATAGCAGTAAGAAACTGAGGTAGCAAACAGTTCTTTGATATGGGAGTTACTTAGCGTTACTCTTGATCACAGGTGATTTAGCAAACATTTTTTACTTGTGATAGCAACAGGTGCATTATCAAGGCTTATACTAGAAGCAATTAAAATCTCAGTAACTCTTCTGTTTTGGAATAAATATTGATAAAGCTATTGTAGTATAGAGACATGAGGTGTTCACTCCAGTTTCACTTTCCCCTCTCTTCTCTCTCAGGTGCTCAGGGAGCAGGCTTCCAATAGCCTGGCTCCGTTTTTTACCTGTTAATCACAACATTTTCGAATCACAATAATATAAGGCTCTAACCTCTAAAATAGCTGCAGAAGTTCCTGATTTGAGCCTAAAATTTAATTATTATTTGTATTCCGTGTTAACTATCCACTGAGAGTACATAAAGCAAGCTTTGCTGCTAGTCCATTAAGAAGAGTTAGAGATTACTCCAGTTTCCATAAACCCAGGATGGCAGCCTTATTTCAAGAGAAAGCAAAGGTTGTGACTTCTTGCAAATAGCTTGCCAATGAATAGCTTAAAGCGAAAGTACATTGAAAAACCCCTACAGAAGATTTTATTTTTTTAGTCCAAAAACAAAGTTTTACAGACAATTAAAAAGGGACTATTATCTTGCAGTGCTCTTGATCCAAACTTAAGTGTTTCACTGCAAAAATACTAAACATTTCCCCACTGAAGGTTAAGGGGTTTCAGCACTAAGGGATTAATGTATGCAGTGTGAGATGTTCTTATTTATTTCATATTGCTTCCAATGCTGAATACACCTCCTCTGGAAGGAAGTTTTTATTATTGTAGTAAGCTGTTTGTGTATTACATATATATAGAAAGACCTTGCAGTTAGGAAGTATTACAATTTCTTATTAAAGACTAGAGTTGCCTTCTATTAAAAGAAACAGGAAATATGGGGCTTCGGCATTGCTATATCCAACAGTGAGCCAGGAATAAATGCTTCCCTAAACCAAACTTTGACATGATGATTTTATCCCTATCTGACTGTATAATTTCTTCTCTTCTGTGAAGCACAGTAGTCATTGCGAGTACAAAGATTTTATATTATAACTAAGTGTTCTCTGAAGTGGTTTGAGAATATTTCTTCAATGGGTGTTTGGGGAGAGAGAAATGGCCAGCTAGAATCTGAGGGATCTCTACAGAGGTTGAAAGTTTGGGTGAAGCTGTTTTGCAATATATATTTAAAAAAAAAAAAAGTTTAACATGCTATTGTGTCTCAGGCACTATGGTATGTATGTGTGAAGAAGAGAGTAGTCATGAATACCATACCACCTGAGTAAGGTGTTCCTGGAACACTCTGGCTGTTCCTAAAGCTTTGTTTAATAAATAAATAAATAAAATTTAAAAAAAGGCCAGAAATTGAGAGAAAAAAGAATAACTAAATAAAAATATATCTAAGAGTACTATCCCAGTATTGTTAGCAAGATTTTGAGATTTTTTTTTTAAAAAAAATGAAGACAGTTTAATTGACTTGGGATTTAACATCCTTGAGAGACCACTTTTCTCCCATAGCATACATCCACAATTGTGGTGTGCTTGAGCTAGATTCCCTTCATTAATATAATAATAATAAATAATAATTAAATAAAATAATAGTAAAAAATAATAATAATAAAAGTGGGACAGCAGGAAGACATTCTATGTGAGGGCCTCAGAACCCAGGAACATTGTGTTCACCTTCGCTCCAGACTGCTTGAATCTGATGACTTTCAGGTTTGCTGTAAAGGCCATTTATCTGGTAGATGATTTTGTTTGTCTTGTTTTTTGCAGTAGTGATGAGGAAATGTTGAAGGACATGTTCCAAAAAGTAAAAAGGGATTTTCTGCTGGTTAGATTTAAATTGTTCCACTGGGCTTGTTTGTTTGTTTTAGTAAACTGCTGATTGGTTGCCAGTAAGTGATTTTTTTTTTAAATCATAGATATTTTTTGTTTTTAAATTCAAAGAAAGGTAGGTTACTAATTAAATATATTTGAAGCAGTTTTATTTGAGAAACTTTTGTATATCAAGAGAACTCAAATAGACCAGAATCCTTTTCTCCGTTATTACTTACTAGGTCACTTTTGGGCTTCACCCCTGCATAATGACGAATTCATCCTCTCTGATGTTAAGTATCTTCAGCTGCTTCCAACCATCTTCAGAAACTTGTCCCTTTAAAGCAGAATACAGGCACACAGAACAGATTGCAGATTCTGAGAGGAAAAATTCATGTACAGGGTGCTCTCTTCACTCGTAATTACCTATGGATAATCAGAATATATAAATGAAAATAGTCTTCTCCTAGAAAAAGAAACCATAACCATAAGGTTTTGCATTTATAATTAGTTTTTGAAGTTGTATTAACATGTTCTGAATTCAAGTGAAGGTGGTATTCATGCTGAGCAAAGTATTTTGGCCAAAGCACTCCTGCCTCCACCAGCATTGAAGAAATACAGACAGCATTTTTCGTATGCAATATGTTGCTAAATGGATAAAAATAATTTTGTTGATCAAGATCTGGCACAAGCCTTGGCAAAATATCTCCCTTTCAGTTGGGAAAAAATGATCATTTCCTTCTAACTTACTCCACAATTACTACTTTATGGCTAGAAGGAGAATTTTTCCTGTTTTTTGTTTGTTCCATCCAAACTGGGAAAAGGAGAAAATAAGAGATGGCTTCTAGAGGCCTTTTCTATTTGGTCAAATGCTCATATGACACTAAATTACTTCCAAACTTCTAGAATTTGGGGAAAATCCTACCCCTGCTTCCCTTCCCTCCACTTGGACAAGAGCCAAGAATGCAGCAGAAAAGGTCTCCTTCAGGTGGGTATGGCTAGCCAGTAGGGTATGCTGAACCTCCAGTAGGCAATGCTACACAGCTCCTTTGTGGCTCTGCACTGTCGCCACACATGGAGAACACGAGAGGAACAGAGCTGCGGGCAGTTCTGTTGTCTTGTGTGCTCTGTGGACATGCCGGACCAATATCTTGCTTGGATGGAGCAGTGGATCATATCTGCTATTCCTTCCAACTTCCAGGATTATGGCCCAGCTGCACATCTACCACAATTTATTATTATTTGAAGTTTGCAGGAAGGTTCACAAATAGACCTTGAATCTGCAGGGTGCAGAGGAGGGTGAAAGGCTGTGTGTTATGCTTAGAGGAACATGTGTAAGAGGAGGGGAACAAGTGCTGCAGGCTGGTCGGTTGGCAAGAACACCAGGCCCAGTATGTGTCATGAAGCAGGGACTGCCTGTGTTGGGATTTGCCTTCAGAAAACCTTCTGATCTATTTCTGTGTTAGTCATGACATCATCATCTCTCTTCCAGCTAATTGTAGGTTTTAAGCATATTGAATTACATTATTAATCGTGTACCAGGAATAACGAGAGATCCTTAAAAAGGTCACTGTGCTTCATCTGCTCTAGTGTATGGCCAGGGCAATGTGTATTTTCTCTCCACTCTTCTTTCAGATAAGTGCTTGCCCCTCAGCTCATCAGTTCTTCGCTCAATTGGGGGTATGTCTACACAGACGGCATCAAATTCACCACGTCAGATTGATTTATCTGGATCGATTTGAGCAGGTCTTCACTTCCGCTTAATCGATCTGGAAGTTGATTCAATAAACCCAGTTCCCCAAAAAGTGTAGCACTGCATTGATGGGTATACATTTCCCGTCAGCACAGCGCAGTGAAGACGGCATGCTAAAGGGAAGTTACAAAGTTTACAAGAGTTACGCAAGCTGCTCTGTGTAGCTCGTGTAATTCCCATCGACTGCTTCCAAATTTCACCGACAATGTAGACTAGGAAGGTTTTTTTTGCTTAGCTCAGCATTTCGCTGCCCTGTAGAGAAGTCTCTGCACAGGTGGTTAGAGCTGAGTGCACTTTTGCCTCTTTGAGCTTCTTTCAGCAGTAGCCTGGATGATCAGGCTACAGTTCCTGTAGGCAAAGCCGTTTTTCTTTAGATTGTGCGGTCAGAGTTAACTTTTCAACAATGTATGAACGCTAAACCTTTATCATTTTAGTGATACACATAATCTCAATTGTCTGAAGACAGACTTTCTTTAGGTGTACCTTGAGGTTCTCAAAAGAAATAATGAAAATTAGCGGAAACTTATCTTTGGATACATAGTAACATATATTTGATTGTGATATATAATATGTTGCTGATATACAGACAACTGTTCAGAAGGTAGAACATAACAAAAATCATATTTTTTTTAAAAATATATGAAAAAAGTATTGCCTGTTCCAAAATTATATTGTACGAAAAATACTATTTATTGAAATCAGGCTAAGTTTTTCTGTAGGGATCAGTTTAACGTAATGTAGAGTTCCTGGAACATTTAATTAATGGTGTCTGCAGAAATGCCAAGCATATTTTGAATGGTTTAATATGCTATTAGACTATAAACATGATATTATGCTTTTAAAGTCTGAATAGAATTTTAAAATGTAAAATTCTATAATTCATACAAAGTTTAAAAGAAGCATCTTGTGCTAAGTATTTTGTGTTGTAGCACGGTTTTTATGCAGTTTGGGCTTTCAGGAAGATATTTCAATCAACTACTGTTGGAAAAATCTCAAAATTATAAGCTAAAGAAAACTGGTAATCATTTTTTCCCAACAGAAGATGATAGTGTAAGTGCTTTGTTGTAAGAAGTTTGATTGAAAACTCAATATAATGCTTTAGAAGGAAGGACAGTCAAGCCAAGGGCAAAATATAGGTGTAAAGATTTTTCTTTCTTTTAAATTTCCTATTAGCTTCCATACTACTATACAGAGCTAATGGGGAATCCATATTTGATTAGTAATGTAAAAGCAAAAACAGCCTTTCATAGGCTTAAAATAGCTGTTTGCACTAATAAATGGTAGTTTCAGTGTGTTAGTAAATGAGGCTGTTAATTCTGTGTGCTGTATGTACAAATGTTATATTAATTAAATAGTCCCTGTCGTACTTGAAAAAGATGGATCCTACCTGTTTAACATTCAAAATGTCTTTCTTGAGGGCTTTTTTCTTGAAAGCCCCACCTGTTGTGTAACAACCTGGTCAATTACTTCATGTGGCATATATGCATATATTTGTATGCACTTCTTGTTCTTCAGATTGGCAATAAAATATATAACAAGTGCTGTGGGAAGAACCAAATCCATCTAAGTCCTCTGGAACACAGAGCACTGATGTATGCTAACTTTACCCTTCTAATATGTAAATTCATCTATCAAATATTTGCTTGGGAGGGATTTATTGTTGTTTATAGTACTGACATCAATTTGTGCATGGCAAGATTATTAATTAAACATGACAGATAATCCTTTTATTTTAACATAGCATTAGCACCTTAGAGCTGGTGGTTCTGAAGCATCTTATTTTTAGCAATGTAATGAAGTCCCCCCATTAAAAATTCTTATTGAAGATACGTTCATGAAAATCAGTTCTGTCTCCACCTTCAACTACTTTACTTTAATCTTGGTTATTAGTACATCTAACAAAAGGATTGCAATGGAGAAAATTGTGAATCATGTCAATAATCATTTAGCCTTTTTTATTTTTTAAATTCTCTGGTTCCCTCTCCTCCCACTTCCCTTCTGCAGGTGGAAATGGCAAGTGCCTTGACTCCAGATGAATATTTTTTAGATTATCTGTGCTTATAAGAGTTCGTGTTTAAATGCAATTAGACTTAGAAGGCAGCAAAGCATGGGCGTTTGAAAAGTGCACAGTGTTGACCTAAGCATGGTTTCACTGAAGTCAGTGGAAACAGTAAGATCAGTTCTGAGTGCTTGTGAAAATCCCCTCCATGGTATTTATGGTGTTGGTGGCACATCTCTCAACTCCTTGGGAGAAATGATGTAGGGAAATAGGGTTTACACTAGTGTTGCTACTGGAGACCTTTTTCTGCAAGGAGCCAGGAGCTTGTCGGTTGGCATTGTGAAGGTTATTTCTACAGTGGAAAAGGCTAGGCTTTTTTTTTTTTTGACTTAAGGTTTGATTTGACAGAAAACAGATGCCTGAAAAAATAGTAATTTAAAAAATATCTTGGCATATACTTGAGTCTTATGAACCGTTTCCACTCAAATATGAAATGCAATAACATATTACACCTGAAAATCCTGATTATCAGTGCAGATCATTTAGCAGTGGATAGGGCTATGATAAGGAAAAGCTGATTTCTGCTGAGATCAACTAAATTTAATACGTGGCAAAAGACAAAAATATATATCAGCACACCATATCTGAGGATGTTCCATTAATCATACTCTTGCTTGATGTCTGAGGATAATGAACATGGGTCTGGAAATGTACTGACTGCAATTATTGACTTGTTGCATTAATGATATGATTTCTTGTTATGAATTACCAGAGGTTAATGTGGTAAATAATCCGCCTAAAAACACTCACTTAGGAATTGGCCGTGCATTATTCTTTACCTTTCTTTCTTGGATATGTATTGAGAACATTGGGAACAGTCTGGAGGTAAACTGAGAGCATAATACTTCACAGAATCAAACCACGGCAACAGCTATGATACCCTCAAACAAGAAATAAAGATCTTGGCTCTTAATTTTCAGGGGATTAAATATTGTTTTGTGTGGCATATTTGTTTTGGAAATTAGTTTGAAGTTTAATCTGGTGCTAATGATACATTTCAAGATATGTTACTTGCTATGCAAATTCAGCTGTACTACCTTGGGCAGTGCACCTGTTAAATCTTTTAAGCTAAGCTGGGTTTTGTCTGCTGAAATTTGGATGAGAGACTTTCAAGAGCACCAGAGTGCTTTAGGAAGTGATATTAGTGGTGTGGGGTCACACTGTGACCCAGATCTAGAGAGTCATGCAGAGGCCTAATGGGAATAAGACCCCTGCCTCCACACATCATGACTGTAGGCTTTGGGAGCAGGTGTTGTGACAGTTGGGCCTACAAATTTACTGGCATTGTGAGCTCACCTGTAAAATATGTGACCATTCATAAAATGTTACCATAGCCTATAATAACAAATGTTGATTGGGAAAATATATGAAAGGAAGACAGAATAACTAAATTAGTCTGGAAAAAGAAAAAGGCCAAACTAATATAATTTAAGGACAGTGCTGAAATAATGCTTGTTAAAAACAGGAGATTTGAAGCCAGAAGTTATTGAGCAAAAATTGTTAGGTTGGATATTCGGTCCAATTGACAGACAAAATAATGTGGGGGCAGGCTATTCCACCCATCATTCCCCCTTTTATTTTTTGAGGAAGGATTTGTGGGGAAAATTGTAAAGAACAAACAAACAAACAAATGAAAAACACCCACTAAAAATTGACTGGAAGAACAGAAAGAGGCTGCTGGGTATTGCTAACACGGAGAAGGACCGGGATGCTATTCAGGAAGAT